>JAWVWN010001825.1:0-51196 GCA_037367305.1 Phrynocephalus vlangalii | reverse complement strand
AACAAATCTAAAAAGTTTTTGCAACGTCCTTTCATTTTTTTACATTGAAATACTCAAGAAATATTTCGGGCCAAGCTTTTTCTAACAAGAAAGCACTATGAAAAACTGCATAGAAATTTTAAACATAACGCCCTAAGCAATTATTTTATATATAATTCTTCGACATAAATCTGCAGCACAAAAAAGAGACACATAATATCCACACTGAAAGATATACACAATTGTCATCATCACTGTAGGCTTTGAAATTATAGGAGAAACATTTCATCTACCTATCGAGTACAAGAGCTCATGCAATACATGTCACCCTCCCTTATGACACAGTGCCAATCATAGTCCTCTGACAAACAGTACATTTAAGAAGGAAGAAGAAAAAGCAGCACTTTAAAGACTTGGATAACTCACCTGATCACAGTAGTTTTTTTCAGATTTTAATTGTTGGTGTAAGGCCAACAGTACTCCTTGGATATACATCTTTGCTCCAGAGGGGCTGAAACCTTCTCCCTTAGACACCCAAAGAGGTCCTCGCAAAGGTGTGATGGAATTTTGCAGGCATTTGTCAAGCAGAGGAACTATATGAGTGAAGAGAAAGGAAGACTTTCCTTTGACCCTGATGAAACACATCCCCAAACCCAGAATTCTTAACATCTATTACTGATAGCTGACCTGGGTTAAGTCTTATAAAACCAGGTCCTGTATTTCTAGTGGCCACCATGAAGGTTGTGTTTATATTCCACCACATACACCCATGTAAGACTCGTAAGCCTTGTGAGCACACCTGAATAGTTTTGAAGTGTGTCTAACTAGCTGCACAGAGTGTCATGGTGTGCACTGATTGCCTTATCTTCTCATTTATCACAGATGAGTTGGAACCAACCTTGCTGAAATCTACTGGCATTGTCCTCATAAAATTGCAAGATCTATGTTATTTCGCAGCATCGCTTCCTGTCAAGAAGTCTATATATTTACAGATCAAATGTTCTACATGTTTCATAATTCTTAAAATATACTGAAGTTTTCTAAGGAAATTTTACTATAATCTAATTTTCCATATTTTATGTGGAAAAGAAGTGGCTTCAAGAAAGAAAGAAAGAAAGAAAGAAAGAAAGAAAGAAAGAAAGAAAGAAAGAAAGAAAGAAAGAAAAAGAAAACACTGCCTGATGCAGTTATAATTTATAAAGTGGGTAAAGCAATATTAGAATGAATGTATAGAACACTAAACAGCGCATAGGTTACCTTTTTTCATTCTTTGACCACCAAAAATCAAAAAGCAAATCAATATTTCTAAGGAACGACAGAACTGTCAATACATAGATTGTATATAAAAACAATTTATACATTTGTAAATTACAAATATCTCATTTATATTATGAATACTTCATATATGAACTGCTCAGTGCCAAGTATATTGATATCAGTATATCCCAAACCTTATTTCGTAAATTCTTTATAGGGAAAATAGAGACTGTTATTTACGAGTGATAACCAAAATGACACGGATAATATGTTTATTATAAGCATGTGGGAAAGAGGTAAGACAACACTACTCAGTGTTAAGGCGGAATAACTGAACTTGGTCAAAACCACTATAAATATTTATTTCTGCTTAAGATTCAGTGACTAAACTTGACTTTGTTTGAAGGGCTGGGGTGTGAAACCTAGACCTTGACTTCAGATGCAGCTTCAACAACAGCCCTGCTGCTTCCTCCCTCATCTAAGAAGACTGCCAGGCAAATATCATCTTGCCAATAACTTTACATCGAAGAATGATGTAAACCACATCTTTTGTCATGTTTGGACTTTGGAGACATGCTTTGGGGGGAAAAATGGTATTGCCCTCTAAAGTTTGAGAACAGGTGATGGCTGCTTCCAGGGCCGCTTTTACCCATCTCCGCAGGATCGCCCAGATCCGCCAGTACCTCGATGAGTCCTCCCTGAGGACAGTAGTGCAGGCTCTGGTGATCTCGAGGATCAACTACTGCAATGCCCTCTACGTGGGGTTGCCCTTGACCTTGATCCGGAGGTTACAACGGGTGCAGAATGCAGCGGCCAGGCTGGTGGTGGGTGCTCGGAGATTCGAGCACATCACCTCATTTCTGGCTCGCTTGCACTGGCTCCCCGTTGTCCTCCGGATTAGGTTCAAGGTCCTGGTTTTGACTTTCAAACCCCTCCACGGCTTGGGACCAGAGTATCTGGCGGAGCGTATCTCTCAAAGATCAACTGGGACCAGACCCATGAGATTGGCGCAGGCGTGCTCACTAAGGGTGGCCGCACCCAGAGAGGCACGGAAATCGCGTACGCGTGACCGCGCCTTCTCTGTGGTGGGGCCCGTGCTCTGGAACCATCTTCCCTGTGAGCTGCGCCTGATTGAGTCCCTGCCCGCCTTTTAAAAAGCCGTGAAGACTCACCTCTTCAGGGAGGCATTTGGCGACCTTTCTAGTTAGGTGTTTTTTTTTAATGGCCCGCCATCTTGCTCCTTTCCCTTGTGTTTTGTTTTGCTTGTTATCTGTTTTTTTGTACTACCATTTTATTGTAAGCCACCCAGAGTTCCCATTGGGAAGATGGGTGGGGTATAAGACTAATAAATAATAATAATAATAATAACATAAGAACATAAGAGCATAAGAAGAGCCATGCTGGATCAGGCCAAAGGCCCATCTAGTCAAGCTTCCTGTATCTCACAGCGGCCCCACCAGATGAGTCTGGGAGCACACGAGATGAGATATCTGTCTCCTGATACCACTCCCCTGCATCTGGTCCTTGAAGTACCCCGGTTTTAAGCTGGAGATTCCACATCTCCATCATGTTTTGTAACCTGTGATGGACTTCTCCAGGAATCTGTCCAATCCCCTTTTGAAGGCATCCAGGCCAAATGCCATCACCACATATTGTGGCAGGGAGTTCCACAGACTAATAATATACAGGGTAAAAAATATTTTCTTTTGTCTGTTCTCACTCTCCCAGACCTCAGTTTGAGAGTCTGTCCCCTAGTTCTGGTATTTTGTGAGAGGGTGAAGAGCATCCCTTTATCCCTCTGACCTGTATTTGATTTACTCATGCCCTGCATTATTTTGTATGTCTCAATCATATGCCCCCTCAGGCGCCTTTTCCCAGACTAAAGAGCCCCAAATGTTTTAGCTTTTCCTCATAAGGGAGGTGCCCCAGCCCAGTAATCATTTTAGTCGTTCTCTTCTGCACCTTTTCCAGTTCCACTATGTCTTTCTTGAGATGCGGTGACCAGAATTGTACACAATACTCCAGGTGCGGCCTTAACTATCATTTTGTATAATAGCATTATAATGTTGGCTGTTTTATTTTCACTCCCCTTTTTGATAATCCCTAGCATGGAATTGGCCTTCTTCATCGCTGCCACACATTGGGTAGACACCTTAATTGAGCTGTCCACCAACACACCAAGATCTCTTTCCTGATCCGCTCAGAGCCCATGAGTTGATAAAGTTTTGATGTTTTTGCCGCAGTATGCATTACTTTACAATTTGCTACATTGACATGCATTTGTCATTTCACAGCCCATTCCCTTAGTTTGGAGGGATCCTTCTGAATCTACAGAAGCCATGCTGATTTTCTCTCAGCAAGGTTTGTACTTCTATGTGTTTTAAGATTTCTCTTGGATGTGGCTTTCCACCATTTTCCCTGGGACAGATGCAAAGCTTACCGGCCTGTAGTTTCCCATGTCCCCCCTCCTTCCTTTTTAAAAATTGGTGTGACATCTGCTATCCTCCAGTCCTCCGGCACTGTGGCCGTTTTAAGAGACAAGTTGCATATTTCCGTTAAGAGATCTGCAATTTCATTTCTCAGTTCCCTAATAACCCTTGGGTCGATGCCATCTGGGCCCAGTGACTTGTTGACCTTCAATTTATCAATTAGTCCTAAAACATCCTCTCTTTTAACCTGTATTTGATTTAATTCTTTAATCAAGAAGGACTGTTCGGGCAGCAGAATCTGCCCAAGGTCTTCTGTTGTGAAGACAGATGCAAAGAACTCATTTAATTTCTCTGCAATTTAAAGTCCTCCTTTACCTCCCCTTGTCCTCCCTCACCATCCAGAGGGCCAACTGGTTCTCTGGCAGGCTTTCTACTTCTAACATATTTAAAGAAGCGTTTATTATTTCCCTTTATATTGCTAACCATGTGTTCCTCAAACCCTTTCTTTGCCTCTCTTATCACCTTCTTACATTTCTTTTGCCAGAGTTTGTGCTCCTTTTTATTTTCCTCATTTGGGGAGGATTTCCATTTATGGAAGGACCTCTCCTTGTGCTTTAGAGCTTCTCTAACTCCACTCGTTAACCATGCCAGCACCCTCTTGGACTTATATGAGCTCTTCTTTCTTTGTGGTATGCACTTGTGCTGGGCCTCTATTACCGTTGTTTTAAACAGGCTCCATGAACTCTGGAGAGATTGGATTCTTTTCACCTTCCCTTTCAATTTATTTCTAAGTAGTTTTCTCATATGAGGGAAGTTTGCCCTTCGGAAATCAAGGGTTTTTGTGTCTGATTTGCTTGACACTCTTCCCCCGACAGTTTGCAATGAAGTTTTTGTTACTTTATTATTGGCCTATAAAGTATCACCTATAGCCTAGTCTTGCATTTCTATTTTGTAATAGCCACATAGCTGTCCCATTTTTACTTCAATAAAATTGACTGTTGTTATTACTATTTATTTATTTGTTTGTTTGTTTGTTTGTTTATAAAATATTTTTAGCCCCCCACTACCAAGTGGTCTCTGGGCAGCAAAGTGGTCTCTACATCCAACATAATCTTCTGACAATTCTCAACTAGCGTTAGCAGAACTCTTTTCTTTTTCCATTTAGGCCACTTCTTTTTGCTTCGGCCTCCAGTTAAAGGAAAGTCATTGTTTATCTTCAATCGCCATTTGTACTCCTGTGGAGTGAATCCGTGAAAGCTGGGAAGACCTAGCGTTATAGGAAGGACAACGTCTTGGGCAGCTAAAAATATCTGAGCAGCTGCCCAGTGGGAGCAATGTGTTAATGGGGGAGGGGTGGTCAGAGACATGTCACATGCCTGTCCTGCTCTCAGATGGTGAGAACATATGGCATAATTTTAACTCCACCTTTTAATCCAGTATTCAAGTAGATGCACTAGGGGAGAGACTTCAGCCACCAGCGAGGTTGTCTAACTTTTTCTCTGCTCTTGCTGCAATAACCTGTCCCTCAGATTGATGTTGCCTCTATTTTTAAAAAAATAGATGTGACTTTAATATCACACCTACTTCAGCTCTGTCTCTAAGGCAGATTCTTGATAGGTTGGATAAGTTAGATCTTGAATTTTGGGTGCTTTGATAATAATGCATGTTTCACTCTTTATACAGTACTCAACTATCTTCTTAGAGCAGGCATGTCCAAACTTCGGCCCTCCAGATGTTTTGGACCACAACTCCCAGAATTCTAAGCCTGTATTTCCAATGGCAAAGGACGGTGGGAGTTGTAGTCCAAAACACCTGGAGGGCCATAGTTTGGACAACCCTGTCTTAGAGATACCTAGGTAAAAAAACTGCCGCAAATACAAACTTCAAGAAGTCCAGAAGGCTATAAATCCAGAATAATGCCAATCACTTACTTCATTTTTATATGCTTTTTCACATGCAGATACAGTTAAATACAGCCTTAAAAGAGCTGTTAGAATCTATAGTATTTCATTAGAGTCTACTAAAACCAGAAGAAACAAATAGATACTAATGATGGAAGTCTTTTAATAGATTACACTTTCTTTATGTTTCCAAAAGCATCAACCACAGATATAATAAATAAAAAAGAAGTTTGTAAAAGTAAGTTATGAATGTGTGCAAAAAAGTTGGCAAGTGCATCTTCAATTGTCAATAAGAGCATTTTGTCTGAGGAAGCAACAATGCACAGTAAAAGATCTGAACAAATAAGTAACAATTGCTCTATTTTTCAGTGTATACAACACTATATTTTTCTAAAATCATGGCACGAAAAATTAAGGGGCATCGTATACACAGAAGTAAGAGAATTTATTAATTTTCTTAATTGGGGGTCTTAAAAGTGGGGGGCACCTAATATACACAGCATCTTATAGACCAGTGATGGCGAACCTATGGCCCAGGTGCCAAAGGTGGCACTCGGAGCCCTTTCTGTGGGCACCTGACATTGCCCCTTCATAGCCACCTGTATACAGGTTAAATTACTGTATTGGCACTTTGCAAAACAATTAGTGGGTTTTAAATTGCAGTTTGGGCACTCGGTCTCTAAAAGGTTCGCCATCACTGTTATAGACGGAAAGATATGTGTATCATATATATTTAAACTCCAAGTGGTATAATAAATATTGTGATTCCTAAACCTGTGGGGGCATACAAGAACAAAGTATAAAACCTCTAACTGTGTGTGTGCCTTCAAGCTATTCAGGGTATTTTTAAAACCAGTGCAGAGCTCTGCACTGGAGAAACCAAACTGCCACTAAACAGGAGGATGACCTAACAAAGGAGGAGTAATAACTCAGCACCAGAATCAGCGGTGTACCTTAGTTTGAAGGACCAAGGACACTCATTCAAAGATGAGAGAGGGTTCAGGGAAACCATTCATGCATGTATTGAAAACCTGTCTCTCAACAGAGGTGAGGGACTTGGGCACAATTTCAGACAAATTAGAAACACTTCCTACCTCTACCAGGAAGGTCACAGCTAACAACCCATACTTAATGGGTGTTGGGAAGGGTTACATAGGTGGGACTTTCACACACCCCAGGCCATTGTCCACCTAAGAAGCCTATTCAGGAAACTGTCCACCTAATGACCCTACTCAGACAAGGGTCATGTGAAACTAAGGTGAACTATAAATTGAAGGACTCGCTACTAACGTTCCTCAGACTGATGAAACTGCGTGGATGAGTAGTAAAATGTTTTGATTTCACAAGAAAAGAAGTCCAGTTGCCATGACTCAACTTCCAGATAACCTTAGCTGGATGACTGAGAATCTTCACAGATAATTGTCAACAACATGTTGGGGTCGGGGTGGGGGACAACCAATGAATTTCAAACTAGTAGAGATTGCTCATGAAGCTTCAAATGCTGAGATGCAATTTCTTAACCTTCCTGCCACAAACCCGGCATGATTCTCTTTACTTGATCTCCCTACACTATCAAGTTTCAAATCCATCCACTGAGTTGTTTCTAAGCATGAGAACAGGGTATTTTGGGTTGGACTCAATGCCCTCATATGCCCCTTCCAACTCCATTATTCTCCAATTCAAAGTGCTTGTTTTGACATATAAAGCCCTAAGTGGCTTAGGACCTAGATACCTGAAGGACCGCCTCCTTCCATATGAACCTATTAAGCTCAAGCCAGGGGGCCCTCTTGAAAGAGCCATCCCTCAAGGAGGTAAGAGGGATGGCTTGCAGACACAGGGCCTTCTCGGCAGCTGCCCCCAAGCTATGGAATGCCCTCCCAAGTGAGATCCGCCTGGCGCCAACACTGATGACATTTCGGCGCCAGGTAAAAACCTTCCTATTCCAGAAGTTTTTTAATTGATACAATTTAGATTGTGGGTCTTCTGATGGCAATTTTAGTGTGATGATTTTAGTATAAGGTTTTTATTATTGTTTTAATTATTTATTGTTGTTTGATGTTTTTAACTGTTTTAACTCTTTGATTGGAAGCCGCCCAGAGACCTTTGGGTAGTGGGCGGCATGTAAGTTGTAAAAATAAATTAATAAAATAAATAAATAAAAATAAATCTCTCAGTATGTGACTCTAATGGAGAAGTTAAAAGGGGGTTTACTTTAAAGAAAGTAATGGAATGACAGTCCTAAGCCTACTGCCCCCATTCTTCCCAGCAATATTGTCTTTTTTATTGCCATTTCTGTATTCTTATATGTGTATGGTAGGATGGCTTCAGTTTACTCATTTTAGCTCTAGTGAAGGTTCAGGTTTGACTAGATTAAACATACACCTTTGCGCCTTTTGGGCTATCTGTGTTATCTGTAAAAGTCTCCTTCAATATTACCTTTTAAATGAACTGACTTTTATCCCTGTTTTTCTTCACTGTCCTTTTCCTCCATAATACTGTATGAATATTTTTGACCTTTGTTTTAAATCACAATCTTTACTAACTCCTAGTCCTTCTTTTTAAATTATTATTTCAAAAGACAAGGGAAGAGATACACAACATGTTTGGATGATGCACACATCATGCATACAACATGTCCATAGAGATTTTGCCCAATATTTGTTTTTGCTTTTTTTAAATAGGTTGCCTACTCCAAGGAAGGGTTTGGAAATGTGAACATAGCTTTCTAGTCTGTGTTCTGCAGAGTGGACATGGCAGCATTAGTTTACCTGAGACACCAAGTATGTTTCTCCATTGTATGTGTTGCACTTTCTCATACCTTTGCTTCACAATTTTATTAAGTCCCAAACAACCCTTCAATATTTTAGCACTGTATGGAAATAAGCATAATGGGACATAGTGTGCATTGTTAAGCTGAATATTAAGTGTACATTTCAGTTGTATTAAAGTAGACCCTGTCTGAGGAATGTAGAGGAATAGGCATAACAAACTACAGTGTTACCTTGTATAAAGGAATTAATTCATTCCAAATGAAATTATGTTAAGCAAATTTTCCTTTGTACAAATTTCCCATAGGAATGCATTGAAAATGGAGTAATCCTATTTTATGTTGTACAGATTTTATGTTATACAAGGGTCCACTTGTTTATTAAAGACAGGGAGGCTTGAAGATTTGATTTAATCTCTTCTATGTTTAAGGCAATACATACCAACTTCAGTCATTGTTGTATTTATTTATTTTCTCAATAAACATAATCATTATTTTTATCTTATACATCTGAGTCTGTCCCAGTTCATAAGGCGATGATTTAAAAAGGTGGCAGCATTACCAAGTGGATCCTGTGAAGATTCCCTACACTGCACATTTTCATCACAATTACACGTGGTCAATTATGTCATGTGACATCTGGAAGGTGTGAGAAGACAGAGAGAAGCTATTATTATACTGATTATTATGCTGACGATGAGCTTAGGATCGCTTTGAGCAATGGAGCTCACTGCAGTTAGGTAGAATAGGTAAAGTTAGCTTAGAAAATATCGTGAATGTAATCAGTTAGTCAGGATGACTTAGATTTTATTATTTTTAGGGAAATAAAACTATGATTTGAGATTTATTAAGGTTTTGATATTTTTGATATTTTTGGAATTCTTATTTTTGTATCTTAAGAATAGAAAATAAATTACTATTTCTGAAAAGTAATGTGGCCTCATGTTTTGAAAAGAACCCAGAGTAAATCAGAAGGTGTAGACGTTTTGGAGTATTTTGCTTCAGATAAGAAGAATTCTTTTTACTTTTGAACTCAGCCAGTGCAACCCCCTTTTGATTTACTATGCAAGCACAGAGGAACTTCAGCCATTTCCAAGCAGTTCTTGCTTGTGTCTTTTCGCAGTAACAACAGTACAGTTCATGTGCTCATCTTCTGGGATCTTCTAGCACTAGGTAGCTATATGGGGGAAGTTTCAATTAGATTTTTTGTGTAGTATATGTATACTTATAGTAATTTTCTTTTAAAAAGATAGAAAATTCAATATATTTTTTTAAAAAAACCAACCTCTCCAGTTTATGAATGTCGGATATTGTGCTTCTGTAATGATAATTCCAATGGCCCAATAGTACAGCAGACTGTAATGCTAGCAATGCCAGCAGGAAAAAAAGATGTTACGTTCTACATACCAAAGAACAGTCTGATTGTTGACAATACTAATGGGAGCATCAAGATGGTCTATAGCAGTGTTGGCAAATCTATGGCATGGATGCCAAAGGTGGCACTCGGAACCCTTTCTGTGGGCACATGACATCACCCCTTCACAGACACCTGTATTCAGGTTAAATTGCTGTGTTGGCACTTTGCGAAAAATCACTGGTTTGACATCACTGGTCTACAGTATACCCTCTTGTATTCACCAGCAGTCACACTTGTCAAAAAAAAAAAAGACACGACAACTGGTTTGGGTGATAAGCAGCTAATTAATGAAAAAAGGACTCAGCTTCCAGGATTTTCTTTTCTTGGTGTCACTTTCTGAATAATTTGGTTTATGAATTTGGGGAAAAGAATCACAATATGTCATATTAACAAGAGGTTTTTTTAAGAATTGAATTTAAAACATAGAACTTTGTCATATATAGTCTTGTAATGAAAAATGAAAAATTACACAGAGAGAATTCATAGAAAGAAAATGTTACATGACCACCACTGGTTGCCTAATGGTTCTTCTGAAGCTCTGTACTGCTAGTAATAAAAGAAATCATTTTGTCTTTTAGTATTTTTCAACTTCAATCCTCAGTCAGTTCAATATTGTTAATAATGAGATGTTTTGAGAACTACTATCTAAATCATCAGAAGGATAAAGGTTCTCCAGCCCTGGCTTTAGGAGGAGGGGGAAGAGGGCTTAACTTAGTGGAGGTGGGTTTATACATGCTACACTACTGTACAGCACTAAAAGCTTTATTAAGGAGTGATGTGTTCACAGTTAAAGCATTGGATTTTAATGAATCCAGGTGGGAGGTAGAAGCTGAAATTATTTATTTATTTATTTATTTATTTATTTATTTATTTATTTATATTAGATTTCTATGCCGCACCATCTAGCAACAAAGCTACTCTGGGAGGCAGTAGACACAATTTTACTGGTAGAAAACAGCAATGACTTGAAACCACTTCTAATGCAAGTTAAAGAAGAAAAAAGCGAAAAAGCAGAATTGCAGTTGAATATTAATCATAAGTACAGAAGAACTACATAACTTCAATGTTGACCATGAAAAAACTTAAGTTGTTGAAGGTTTTATATACCTTGGTGTGATAATCGGTCCAAAGGGAGACTGCTGCTAAGCAACAAGAAGACTGAGATTTAGAAAGAAATGATTGAAGGACTTCAGTAAAGGCTTTGACAAAACACCTCATGATGTTATGATAAGCAAGTTAACCAGGTGTGGACTGGATAGAACAAGTGTCAGGTGAACACATAGTTGGTTGGAGAATTGTACTCAGAGAGTGCTTATCAATAGCTCCTTGTCAAACTGGGAGAAAGGAACAAGTGAAGTTCCACAAGGCTCAATCCTGGGCCAAGTGTTCTTCAACATTTTTATTAATGATTTGGATAAGAGAGTGCAGGGAATACTCATCAAACTTGCAGATGACTTAAAACTGTGTGGGATAGCTAATAATTTAGAACACAGAAACGAAATTTAAAAAGATCTTGATAGACTTGAAAACTGGGCTGAAAAAAGCAGGTAAGTGCAAAACAATGGATAAGGACAAAGTTCTACACCTAGGGAGTAAAACAAAATGCACAGTTACCAGATGGAGGATCTTTGCTTGGTAGTACTATGAGTAAGAAAGGTCTTGCAGCTGTTATAGATCAAAAGCTGTATATGAGCCAACAATGCACTATGGCTGCAAAAGAGGCAAATGTGAATTTAGGACACATTAACAGAAGTACAGTCTTCAAATCCTACAAGGTATTTGCTCCCCTTTATTATGCACTTGTTAGGCCTCATCTAGATTACTGTGTCCAGTTCTAGAACAGTTTTTAAACCACCATTTAAAAAACAGTTTTTAAACCACAGTTTTAAAATGATGTCAACAAACTAGAACAAGTTCAGAGAAGACCTACAAGGATGATCAGGGGACTGGAAACCAAGTCCTATGAAGAAAGACTGAAATAACTACAGGGAAATATGACAGCACTTTTCAAATACCTGAAATGTAGTCATACAGAGGAGGGGCAGGATCTGTTCTCGATCATCCAGAATGCAGGACACATAATAATGGGCTCAAATAGCCTGATATAGGCAGAATATTACAACCTTTTAACTGCTTGAGCAGTAGAACAGTGGAACCAATTATGTCAGGAAGTGGTGAGCTTTGATTTGGACTCCTGCCTTGGGCAATGGGTTGGACTTCGTGACCTTATAAGTCCTTATAGGCCCCTTCCAACTTAATTATTCTATGATTCAATGACCCAGAAAATATCATCAAGAGTAAGGACATCATTAGAGACTGGCCTTGGTCTCCAATATCATATACACCAGGCCTGCCCAACAGGTAGACCGGGGGCTACCAGTAGCCCATAAAGGGTTCAAAAGTAGTCCGCCAGCCATCAATAAAACATGTGAGGAGATAAGTTCTCCACCTCTACCTCCCCCACCCCAAGGACCACCACTGCCGCAGCAAAGCTCTGGGTTTGCCAGCCCACTGTCTCAGCCGAGGGGGGCAGTTTAAGGGCCATGGCTCCTGCTAGGCCTACCAGCCAGATGATTGGTGTGCCACTGTCTTGTGACCCATTGAGTTGTTGGTGCAGAGCAGAGGAAGGGGAGTGGAGGGGACAGTGAGGGGCAGGGTCATGGGCATGCCCACCTCTTTTGTGTGGTGACGTCCCCCTCTTCTCCCCCCTGGAGAATTCCTTCCTCCCATCCTCATCCTCATTCTCCCAACCTCCACAGCTGTCTCACAGAGACTGTGACCTGCTCCTTCTCCTCCTGTCCTTCTGAGCCATTCTCCCCTCCTTGCACTGCCATGGCGATGTGACTGCCCCACTGCTTGCTTGGCCCATCCCAGCTGCACAGATAACATGGCAGAAGTGAGTGAGATCTATGGGTGGCAGCAGCAGTGGCAGCAAGGGAGCTGGAAGGGAGAAGGGGGGAAACAGGAGGAGAAGTAGAGTCAAGTCAGGCCCCGGGCAGGTTGGGAGGGAAAATGCACCTTTTTAAAAAAGTCTTCCAGCAGCCTGGGCAAGTAGAAGGGGCAATCTGCGCAAGCATGCATACGCCTCCTTTGCACCCATCCGCACCGGCTCCAGCGGGTGAAAGGGAAGTATGTGCATGGTCAGCCTTACCATAGGAATGCTTTGAAATACGTTCCCTCCAGAAAGGATTAATTGATTTTCAATGCATTCCTATGGGAAACCACTGCTCTGCTTACAATTTTTTTTACTTATGAGCATATGCTCAGAATAGAAAAAATTCATAAGTAGAGGTTTTAGTGTAGTAGCCCTCAGGTACTTTCGTCTGGAAAAAGTAGACCTCAGCCTGTTCAAAGTTGGACAGCCCTGATATACACTACCGTTTTCCTGATCTCTATGTATAGGTATGAAAGCTGGACAGTGAAGAAAGGTGACAGGGAAAAAATGATTCATTTGGAATATGTTGCTATAGCTCTGAAGTCACTCCGGACAGCCTGAAAAGCATACAATAGTGTCCCAGATAAAATCAGACCTGAATTTTCTCTGGAAGGAAAAATGAATCTGAGGCTGTTTTTCTTTGGAAACATTATGAGAAGACAAAACTTGGTGAAAAACAGAATAAAGCCAGAAAAAGTTGAAGGCAGCAGGAAATGAGGAAAGTAAGATATGAGATGAATTGACTCCATTAAAAAACCCAGTTTTGATTTTGCAAGAACTAAGCAGGGCTCTTAATGGTAGAACATTTTGGAGGTTACTAATGGGGTCTATGAAAGTCAAAGATAACTTGATCTCTGAATTATGTAAGTCAGAAGTGACTTGTATACATGTGACAATGAGAACTTTTATCATCATCATCATCATCATCATCATCATCATCATCATCATCATCATCATCATCATCATCACAAAGCAGATTACGCTGGATTTTGTATTACCAATCACTAGTCGAACGCTTCCCAAGCATTTAGGACTATGTGATGTATCGGCAAATGATGATGATGATGATGATGATGATGATGCCTTTCTCCCCAAAGGGACCCAAGGTGGCTTACAACAATAATTCAACATAAACAATACTAAAAACAGCAGTAGCAGCAGAATTTAAAAGGCCACCAGCCGATAAAACTGAGTATTAAGATGTTAAAAATAAAGAATTTATAAAAGGCTGGAGGCTCAGAAGGCTTGCCTAAATAAAAAAGTCTTGAGGCCTCGCTTAATTGTTTCCAGGGAGGAGGTAGTTCTTAGCTCAAAGGGGAGGGAATTCCATAATACCAGTGCCACTACTGAAAAGGTCCTGTTTCTTGGCACTGCCCCGCACATCTCCCTAGGCAATGGCACTCGTAGAAGGGCCTTCTCTGATGACCTAAGGGGATGGACTGGATTATATGGAAGTAGGTGGTTTCTCAGATATCCTGGTCCCGAGCTGTATAGGGCTTTAAAGGTCATACCCAGCACCTTGAATTGGGCCTGGAAATGAATTGGCAGTCAATAAAGTTGCTGGAGAAGCGGCCCAGGAGAGTCAAACCGCCTAGTTCCAGTAACTACACGGGCCGCCACATTATCCTACCACTAGTTGGTTACAAGCCTCAGATATCTATTAATTCCTTTCTTAGAACCTGTGTCAGGTGCCTGACGTGAAGATGGAGTTGGAAAAGCAAACCTGAAGTAGCTACATGATATTTTTCAATCTATGTCCCTCTATAGATTTTCTCAAGGGCAACAGTACAAGAGTTACATGAGATACATTTTATTTTATTTTTAAGAAATGCCAGGAAAATAATAAAATAAAATATTATCCTTGACTTTTAACTTTCTTTCAAACATTAAAGAGCACTTTACTTTATCTTCGACAAATAACATTTAAATAGTCCAAACACTGACCATTTGTAATCAAGTCATAAAATTAGTCAAATAAATTATTTCCATACTATTTTAGTAAAGGTAGTGCTGTTCACAGCAGTTGATATACAGTATTCAGAAGTTTAGTCTGTAGACTTAGGTTGAATGATGGAGAGAACACATGTTATGTTTAAATGATCCCGACATGTTTTACTCAAACAAAACTAATCTAACATCTGTTGTGTACTTTTGTTTATGTGTTTTATGTCAAATCTTATTGTCCCCAAGGTATTTATGAGAGATGTTTTAGCAGCCACTCTCTTAAATACTGATGCCTATCCGAATTTGGATTTTCCACTATTGAACAAAATGACAAGCACATGATTGCTGTACTTAAAGCTATCTTCACAGCTGCCATGTTTCTTCACTGATCCCATTAAATTGACTGCATATGCCTGTGGGGTCTGCAGTGTTGCAGTGCTACTGAACAAGACACTGATTTGTACAGTGTAGTAATCAAAAATACATGTCATTTTGGGGGACAAAACCTTTATTGGGTCATTTATTTTACTTGGGTAAAATTAAATTTAGATACTTAGGTATTCTGACCTTCACATGTGTTAATTGTTTAGATTTCATGAACAGTAAGACTCAGCTGGTTAGCAAGCATGAACTCCAATGAAATTCCTTCATTTCTAAAATGCTACATGAGTCATGTCTTCTCTAAAACTGAGTGAAGTCACTGTGCATTAAATATGCTGGCGCATCTTCTGCTTGAGCAAGTGGACCAAAATGGTGTGAATTGTTAATGCCTTGCTGCTTTGGTTCACGGCTTGTGATTGATCATTTGTAACTATATCTACTCCTTGTTCCATGAAATCAAGTATGGAGTAATGGGTTCATCAGATTTTTGGGTTAAATTGAGAGTGAAGAGGTACTGTGTGTGGAAATAAGAGTTGCCATGTTCGGGGCTGGCCTTGTAACAGCATGGATTCTAAAGGCGATATTCAAAACCACTTCACTCATCATACGCTTACTGATTCTGAATAGGGCCCATTTGCAGGGGACATTTGGTAGTTTTCCAATAGACTTTATGCCTCTTCTTACTTCTTTCACTCTACATAGTCTTCTAGAAATACATTAGAATAAATAAATTAGAAACAGCCTTTAACTTCATAACCCAACACTCTTTTATTCTTGCCACCAGTAATGCCTAGACATTTCTGTATCTCAGACAATACAAAGGCAATTCAGCTATTTAACTTCAAAACAACAGTAGCACTGTCATTGTGAGACTCCTTGCAAAGAAAGGGAGTTATGCTAGCCTAATATTTATTTGCTAGCTCATTTCAACAGCTAGTGGCATTTATAGCTTGTGATTACCTGCTGCAACATGTTAAGTGATTATACAAAGTGATGAGCCACTTCATACTAAATAAAAACTGGCCTTCCATAAAAAAATAGTCATAGTCTGCTCAAACACTTTAATGTCCTACTAACTTTTGCAGAATAGAGATAAATATGTATCCAAACATCATTTGTAATTTGTGCAACTCCAACATGCTTAGGTTTTGCTAGATCTTTACTGGAACACTTGAAAAATGAAATTATTTAAACCAGGCACTAAATGTGCATGTATTACAAACCCTGCTTTGTGATAGGTACTCACCCAGGATTAACTTTGATTAAATGAAAGTACAGTCACCCCCCCCGCCATTTTACAGTTCAGGTATTGCGGTCCCACTATATCATGGGATCGCAGTACCTGCGCCTTGGGCCCGCCCCCTGGGCCCCTCCGAGAAGCCTCGGAGCCACGTGGGGGGGCGGAGGGAGGCGATCGCATTGCCCCGTGCCGCCCCCGGCCCCTCCAAGAACCCTCGGAGCCGCGGGGGGGAGTGATCGCATTGCCCCCCACTGCCCCAGCCCCTCCGAGAAGCCTCGGAGCCGCACGGGGGGCAGCGGGGGCGATCGCATCACCCCACGCCATCCCCCAGGCCCCACCCAACCCACTTCCACATATCGCGGATGTTCAAGCATCGTGGGTCAGGTGGATCCCTAACCCCCTGCGATAGGCGGGGGGTTACTGTAGGTACAACTGCCAGATGTTAGTTAACTAAACTTTCTGCATTTGCATCCTACATTCAATAAGTTATAGTTTTAACTAAGTGGGCAAAGAATGAGTGAATATTCTGTATTACAACCATATTGGCAAATAAATTTTAAAATAGAGAACAAGAACTGCATGCATACAGCATGGTTTTTTTCTAGATATGATGTGCAATAGTTGGCACTTAATCAGTCTTCTCTGGGTACCTTGGTAAACTAAATAAAAGAGGATACATTTCATAATTTCTCAGAATGAAAGGCACAGCGGCATAATGCATACATGTATGAATGTTTCTGAAACGCCATCTTCTCACAGAAACAAAGGTCCCATCCCCATTTTTCCCATATCAACCACTCCAGCCCTTTTAAAGTATAGTCCTATAGAGGGGCTAGAAGGTCCTGATGAATCAGGTGGACGGCAAGGTAAAGAAAGGTCCCTGAAAACCAAGTGTAAAATAATCTGTGAGCACTCCTCCAGTGTTTAAAGAAAGCAGAATTTGGAGCTAACCCATTCTGTTCTGAAATACGATTATCAGAAATATATTTTTGAACACTACTGGTATCAAACATTTTATCTTGCACATATACTGTAGAAACTTTAAAAATTTGGTTCTTTAAAAGAAAAGAAATACAAAGCAGTATCACAGTAAGATAAAATTTCATGAGAAAAGATGGGGAGCGTTCAGGAGTGTTTTTAATACTATATTTCGAAGGTACCTCAGTTTGTAGAACATGCAGCTACAATTAACTGGTATCGGATTTATGTAAATTGGAGCTTGGGTGCAAACAATAAAACTCTTACCATGACTTTTGGACTGCTTCAGAAAACCTAGCTTTGTATGCTGAAAGAGTGATTGTATGCCAATAAAAGCTCTGTATAATTTTATGAAAATATAATCTAATTCACATGTCAAGAAAGTCAGTTTTAATATGTAAGCAACAAGATGTATTGACTCAAAGATTATAGGATATTGAAAGAAAAGCATTATATTTTGTTTCAGTAGTATATTTTCACTTACATCTCCGAACAATTATTCATCTGCAAGATTTGAAAATATAAGATTAAAAACCAACAGACTTGACTCTTTTAAAGAAAACTCTACCATACAGTAAGAAAAATAAACTATATTAAGAAAAATCCTGAATTTGTACACTGTTCTTCAAACAGAACCCACATTCAAAGGTTTTTATTCCCCTGGATATAAATGCTGTCTGAAGAAATTATAGTACAACAAACATATATCATTACAATATTTATCTTGAAATTTATCTCTCAAGAAAAGTCTCCCTACAAGGGTATTTATGATGGGTGTGTGTGTGTGGAGGGGGGGGAGAACTCATGCCCAGTTGCACTGTGCTGAGCACTTTTTTTGCTTTCAGTGTTACACCTGAATACGGTGGTTTGACTGTCTAAAAATGTTTTGTTCTTCCTTCAGTGCTTCCTTTCTATGCACATTCAAGTACATGTGTATATGTATAATATATGTACTCTGGAAATTTGGATTTTACCCAGTAACAAATGTATCATGAGGGATCAGCAGTGAAGGACTCGGGGAGAAAGGCGGCATAAAAATAAAGTTTTTTATTATTATTACTATTATTATTATTATCACACTGTTCACTTCAAAATTAATTATTTAATTCACAAATAAACAAGACAACCCATGAGTTACCATTTTTCAATTCTTAACATTAACTACAGTGATTGCTTTTCCAATTTAGAAAATCATCAGTAACAAATAATGCATTTGAAAGCTCTGCTGATATAACTGTATTCCAAATATTTGAAAGGGCATCACACTGAAGATGAAATCAAGGATATTCCCAACTAATCAGAAAGAAAAACTGATTAGACAGAGAAACTGCTTGGTAAGTAGGCAGATTACTTCGGAAAGTCTTGGAGCTTTTTCAACTAAGACTGGATGGCCATCTGTCAGAGATGTCTTAACTCTGAGTTACTTACATTGACAGTGGTTGATTCTGTGACTCACCTAAGATGGCATCAAGACAATGAAGGCAGAGCAGATGTTTATATCAAATACATGAAGATGAATTCTTCTGATCACAAAGTGTTTTGATTCTCCGCTGAACAACTACAGTTATTCTGCTTTTGGTGCACATATAGCTACTTCTATTTAAAGAAAACTGACTACCTGAGAATTACAAAATAATGGCCAGAATCCTGCCCTGTGGCCCCCAACCACTTCCTCTTGACAAAAGTGATCCCAAAGGGACCTTAAGACCTGGGGGGGGGAGAGGTCCAGAATTTTTTTAATTTAGAAACCATTGTGGCTAATAATTTCATCAGCTTTACATGACTTAAGTTCCATTATCATATTTCAACCAAGAAGTGAAACATTCTAAAACTGGGTAGAGCACATGATATTAAGTTAGATGATAATAATATTAGACTTTAAAGTGTATGCACAGATAGCTACATATAAAGCAATGATAGATATACTGTATCCTAAAGGTTGCATGTTGCCACCCAGAGGTCTTCTGCACCTCAGTGCTCCAAAATCTCACCTCCAATGTTTATTTAAAAGTACACTTTTCTTGCCCAAAATCTCCCCTTGCACAGTTGGAAGCACAGAAGGGAGCTTGGGAATGTTTATTCCTGGCCCCAACATTCTCCAATCTTATCTTTTTTAACAATTGCCACTAAAGGTTCTGTGTCCTCTTTGGTAAAAATGGCTGTATTTGGAGCAGTGAGTTCTTGGTTTTCATTTTATTTAAAGAAACTATTTAGTTCACTGTTTAATTGATAAATTAATAAATTAATTCATTATTTGGTAACACTTGTTTTGAAAAAAAAAATAGATTATTTAAAGTTAAATAGCCATTTGAGCCATGCCCCTTCCCACTTCAGCAATGTCCCCTTGGGAGTGAAGCTCCTGGACTCCCAGCAAAACTGAAGAACAACCTTGGGCCCCACTGAAGATGTCTGCTTCGAGTCTAGAAGATGTAACATGTTGTCTCATGTAGCACTGGAACTCCCTCCCACTAGAAGCTAGGACTGCCTCTTCTCTGTTGCCTTTCGGGAAACAGACCTTTCTCTTCAGGCAAGCTTTCCCTGAAAGATGGACTACCTATTATGTGACCTTTATATGAATCTACCATACATGATCACATAGACATATATAAACACAGTGTCTATGTATATGCACAATATATAATTTTGTGATTGCATTGAGACTATGTTTTGAATTGTTAATTACCCTCACTCATAACCTTTCTTGGAATTTTTCACTCTCTTTTTAACTGCTTCGTTCTCTTGCAGCTTTAATGTAATGTTGTCTTTTAATGCGGTAAGATTTATTTATTTATTTATTTATTTATTTATTTATTTATTTAATATACTGCTCCATCTAGCTACATGGCTACTCTGGGCAGTTTATATAGTTGTCCTTCAATTCCCTGCTCTCAATTAATTGAATATATCTTAAATGCATTGGACTGTATATTGTCCCTCATTACTGTAAGCCACCTTGGGTTTTTTTCCAAGAAGAAAGACAGGGTAAAAATAGTCTAAAATATAAATAAATAATAAATAAATAAATAAATAAATAAATAAATAAATAAATAAGTAAACAAATAAATAAATGCATCCCCATTTCCAATAATTTATTTTCACCATACGAGTTTTCCATTAACCTAGGCATTCGTAAACCGAGGTACCACGGTATTTATTTATAGGTTGTTCTCTGATGTTGTATTTTTATTGCTTACTTGTTGTTTATATCTATGTGGTTTGTGATTGTATATATGTTGTAAGATGCCCAGAGTGGCCACCTAGCGAGATGGGCCAGGTATAAATTTAATAAATGAAGTGAAATGAAATGAATGTTGCTGCTTCCTTTGAATATCCACAGTAACAGAACTAATACAGATATATATTGAATTATTCTCTAATCACGAGAGGTTTACCCAGAAGTATGTCTGTGCCATGTTGAGGGAGCACAGAATCTCTGTCATTGGTGTCATTTAACATATTTCAGTTAAGACATGGTGTCACTTAACATATGTAAGTGGTGTCACTAAAAGCATCTAAGTTGCTAAATACTGAGGTCCCCTCTATCCAGTTAACTTTCACTTGAAAATAATACAGCCACCTATGTAGGTGAATGCTGATGGAAGAACTCTGTGGAAGGCTAATTCTTCAAGCAAGTTCTAGACTCCATCTAATTGATTTCTAAAACATGTAGGCATGTAAGATTTAAATAACCAAGGTTGTTCACTTTCCTCTTTCTATTTTTAAATAGCACAATATATATATTTTTACTTACTGTTTATGATATCTTCCATTTTTTCTCCATGCATATTGTAGATATATTTTGCTGGTGTAACAAGGCCCAGTCTTGTGGTACAAATATCTAAAAACTTTAGAGAACAAAAACCATCTCAAAATTTTTATAATGGGCATAATGCATCAATACACCTGGCACTGCCTGGTTACCTATTTTGATTCCAAGGAAGAAAGCAGTGCTTTCTGGGTTGCCATATCACAACCCCCCCCCCCAGAGTAAAAAGGAAACATTTGAGTCTATCTTTATTTTGTGGATACCTTTGGCCACCATTTCCACTCTACAATGGTTCTTTGGCAGCATGTTCTTCTGATTTCTTATTGACAAATTGATCCTAGTCAATCAGGGATCCATAGTGCATACAGAGATGTCACATGATTATTCAAGCAATCATTTTGTCTAAACAACATTTATGAATGCAAAACAAGTTAGCTGAGATGGGGCCAATGCTCCCCACTCCATACTGCCTTCTGAATAAGCAAACCTCTTTTGTTTTCCTATTCATGTGAGCTGAAGAAAACTGCTAAACGTTGGGGGTGTTCCTATCAAACCATGTTGTGGTTCTACTCTAGGTCAGCCCTAGAATAGTTAGAATCCTGCTAGTTATTTCCATTGACATGACTACATTGGCAGAAATTACAACAGTGATGTGTTACTAATGAACGTGTTGTTGCTTGCATTCTTGTTGTGTACTAGTCATGTGATTCGATGTGTAATGAGGCCGGCAAGTTTTGCTCCTGTAGTTTATGCCACTGCACTTAATATCCCTGTAAAGAACCAGTAGAATTCTAGGCCAGAGTGACCCATGGTGCATGAATTGCTCACGCTAGGGCATCAATGGCAAAGTTTGCGGCGATCTGGCTGTTTGGTGGGAATGATCCTGAGGACCCGCTTGATGGCCCACCATTATAGCCAGGATGGCCTGGAGGGCGCAGCATGACCCCGGTGCATGAACCGCACATGTGGGGGCATGAACAGGGCAGTTTGCCACGGGCTAATAGGGGCCAGTGGCTCCATGACCAGTCACCGGAGCACAAGTAAACCCAATTTCTATTGCCATGGTGGCATGCACCTCTTGAACTCAGGCCTGGACAATACTTCTGGCCAACCTGCAGAGGGGGCTCCAAGCTGAATTATGTGGCTTGGGGGGAGGCCTGGGGCAGAGCTAGGCTTGCCCACGGCTATGGCGGGTAGTGTGGGGAATGGATGCATTTGTTTGTTTGTTTGTTTGTTTGTTTGTTTGAGAGCATTTTGACCCGCCTTTCTCCTTGAAAAGGACCCAAGGTGGTTTACAATAATCAGGTATAATATACAGTCCACTACAAATAAGACTTGTTCAAGTATTGATAACATGGAATTGAGGGGCATCTTACAGCATTAATAGACATTACATTAAAGCTACAAGAGAACGTGAGAAGTTAAAAGGAGAGTAAAGTTCCATGTAAAGTAAAGAGTGATGGAAACTAATATTGAAAACATAGTGTCAATGAAATCACATAAGATTATAAGTAGTTATAAACACAAAGTCTATGTGATCCTGTAGATTCTTTTTTTTAAAATAATCTTTAGTCAGCAATTTTGCAACATAAACAGAATAAAATCTGACTTGGCTAATAATGTTTCGAAGGAACTGAGATATAGAGTTTCAGTGTGTTATACATTACTAACTTTAAGGTGCTAATACAATTTGATTGTCAAGTTCGATTATCAAATATAAAACATTTTATAGCTCTTTTTGCTATAAATCCAAGTATAAAATTTATTCCAAACCAAGGCAAATTTGCTTTCTTCTGTTTCCTAATCTATATGTTAAGATGTCCAACTCTGCACATTCGAAAATCTTATTAATCACTATTTTGTCTCCTGGGCTACAAGTTGCTTTCCAACATTGAGCACAAGCTAATCTTGCAGCAGTGAAGATGTGAATCATAAGATAACTATCATCAATATTCCTAATTGGTGGTAGAATCCCTAAAAGACACAACTCTGGAGACAAGGGGATTTTCTGTTTCACTATTTGTTCTATCCAACCATGTATTTTTATCCAGAATTTTTTCGCTTTTTTACAGCCCCACCAAAAGTGGTAGTATGTTCCCTTGCTTTTTTTACACTTCCAGCACTTGTCTGACAGTTTCTGATCTATCTTTGCTAGTTTTGCAGGAGCCATGTGCCATCTATGGAACATTTTATGTAAGTTTTCTTTATAGGTTACTGCTGCAGTTGATTTGTAGTTAAACATCCATAATTTTTGCCACTGTTCTAGCTGAATTGAATATGTTTGATTTTACCGGGCCATTTCTAAATGCTATAAGGGAAAATTACAGGGGTGGTAAATCAGTTATTAGAATAAATGATGGACATGCTAGAGAAATTCTAACTCAAAAAGGAGTAAAGCAAAGTTGCCCATTATCCCCATGTTATTTGTGTTAGCAACAGAACCCCTAGCAGATAGGATCCGAAATAGTGGCAGGATTCATGGATTTAGAATAGGAAAGGAAGAACTTAAGATAAATTTCCTTGCAGATGATATTCTATTGACATTAAGTAACGCATTACAAGGAATAACAGAACTGTTAATTATTTTAAAGGATTTTACATTAATCTTGGGGAATTAATCTGAAATTATGTTCTTCAATGTAGATAGGAAAATTAAAAGAGAGATATTAGCTCTAACGGCGATGAAACCAGAAGTTAGTAAAATCAAATATTTAGGAGTATATCTTGATAGGAATATAGAGAGGTTACAAAAAATTAATTATAACAAGGTTTGGTTAAAAATAACAAGAAAAATGAAGGAATGGAAAAGTAAAAATTTGAGCATCTTAGGGAAAATTAGAGCAGTAAAAATGTTTATATTACCAAAAACGGTATACTTATTACAGGTACTCCCAATAGAATTGGATCAAAAAGATATAGTGAAATGGGATGAAAACATTAAAAATTGGGTATTTGGCAGAAAAAAAGGAAGGATTTCAAAAAAGTTGGTATATATGCCCCAAGAGGTTGGGGACTCCCATACTTACAGGCTTATTATGATGAATTTCAACTGAAAGCATTGATGGAGCTGGAATGGAGGAAAGAGGATAATTGGGTAAGATTTGAAAGTGCTATTAATAAGGGAGCAGGAAGCTATGGCATTTATACCAGTGACCTGAGAAAGGAGATAAGTCAAGCAATAGGCCCAAGGAAAATAGCTTTGAATGTTTGGAAGAGATGACGAACAATATTAATGCCTCAAAATTCAAAGTGGACTCCACTTGAGTACATTTGGGAGAGGAAGATTAACCCAAAATTTTGGGAAGATCTTAAGGAGAAAGGTATAATAAGAATTTTTTTTTTAATTTATAATTTTATTGGGTTTTTGAGGAGGGGAAAAGGGAAAAGGAAAAAAGGGGAGGGATAAAATTTAAAATTTACATTGAATATGTCAAGCAAAGTAAAAGAAAAGTAATATAACATATTGATAAATTGCCAAATATTATCACAATACTAATAAGTTTGTTACTTCTTGCCATCTTTTCCGAGAGATCTCATCATAGTCTCCCTTTAAATAGCCGGAGAGTCTATCGATTTCAATACATTCTCTTATCTTTTCGTGGATATTCTTCTCTGTTGGCACGTTTGGTTGTTTCCAGAATTTCGCATACAATATCCTTGCAGCAACAATTACATGGTGAAGTACATATCTCTGATCATATGAAATATTTATATCTACTATATTTAATAAGAAAAGTTCTGGTCTAAGCTCTATCTTAATTTTCAGACATCTTTCTAAAAATAGTTTTACCATTTTCCAATATGCCTTTGCCTCTTTGCATGTCCACCACATATGGTAAAAAGTACCACAGTCATGTTTACATTTCCAACATTTGTGTGAGCAATTATACATCTTAGATAATCGGTGTGGTGCAAGATGCCATCTATAGAACATCTTATAACAGTTTTCCTTAAAAGAAATAGATTTAAAGATTTTAACTGTATTCCACAGAGAGTCCCATTTGTTTAGATGAATAGGATAACCAAAGTTTTCTGCCCATCTTATCATAGTGTCTTTGACCTGTGTATCAATCAGTTTTTCATTTAACAATATGGTATAAAATTTACTAAGCAGCTTAGAATCGCCAGAAGAAAGTATTTTATCAAGTGAAGTATCAGTAGTCGTGAATCCCCCCTCTTTGGTGAGGTCTTTGAAGTGTGAATATATTTGTTGATACTTCCACCAGTCTAAATTGTAACCTTCTGATACTAATTTCCCTAATGGTTTCAATGAAAGGTCAACATTCAGAAGGTGTCTATAAGTTATAGCTTTTGGAGTTTCACTTATATGGGAGCTATAAGTCGCTCCCAACGGAGATAGCCACAGTGGTGCTTTAGGGTAGAATTGTTTTTTAATCAATAACCATATTCTAACTAGGGCGTTCCTTATCCAGTGTTTTTTGAAGAGAGTAGGTATGTTGCCCTTGTACCACATGTAATAATGCCAGCCCTTGTCTAGGCCATAACTCTCAAGCTGCAAAATTCTTTTGTTTGTCATCAGAATCCAGTCTTTAATCCAGGTCATGGCAGCAGCCTTGTAGTATAATACTAAATTAGGAAGGGCAAAGCCACCAGTTTTGGTTCTATCCTGTAGATAGAGATTTTTAATCCTTGCTTTTTTCTTTTGCCATATGAATATACGTATACTTTTTTCCAGATCTGTAATGATCTTAAAATTAGGTAATATAGGCAAGGATTGAAATAGAAAAAGCAGTTTAGGTAAAACATTCATTTTAACTGCAGCAATTCTGCCCATTAAGGATAGTTGGAGTCTTGACCAAGTTTCGAGGTCAGCTTTGATTGTTTTTATAACATTTACATAGTTATCTTTAAGTAAAGAGTTACAACGGTTAGATACAGTAATACCCAGATATTTTACCTTACTGACATGTTGAAAACCCGATTGATTTACCAGTTTTTCGACCATAGGTGAGGTCATATTTTTGGTGAGCAACAATGTTTTTTCTTTGTTTACCTTTAATCCAGAGATTTTAGAGTATGCCTCCAAAGACTTCAAGAGTTCTAAAGAGGAGGTCTGGGGGTTCTCCATAATTACCAACAAATCATCTGCAAAAGCTTGTACCTTATAAACTTCTCCTTTGCTCTGTAAGCCTTGAATACCAGGGGTTTTCCTTATAACATGTAGGAGTACCTCCAGAGTTAATATAAACAAGAGAGGAGAGAGGGGGCATCCTTGCCTGGTACCTTTATATATATTGACTGTGTCTGTAAGGTGGCCATTGACTATAATCCTGGTGTTTTGGGTGGAATAGATTTGTTCGATTGCTCGCAGCATTCTATGGCCACATTGTAGATAGTCTAACTGAGTTTTAAGTAGAGACCAGGATACATTATCAAAAGCTTTCTCAGCATCGATGAAAGCGAAAGCTACTTGCTTCTCAGAATGAGATTCGTAATATTCTAACACATTGAGGAAAATTCTGATGTTGGATTGAAGATGCCTTTTCGGAAGAAAGCCAGACTGATCATGCGATATCAAGGGGGGTAGAATCGTCCGCCATCTATTAGCCAAGATGGTTGCAAAGATTTTATAATCCACATTTAGAAGGGCAATTGGCCTGTAGTTCTGTATCAAGTCTTTTGGTTTCCCTTCTTTGGGAATCAGTGTCGTATGTGATGATTTCCAGGAATCTGGTATGTCTTCGCCTTCTAAAATGGATGTAAAAAGGTTTTTCATATTTCCAGAGACTATCTCTGAGAATTTTTTGTAAAATTGAGCCGGTATTGAGTCGGGCCCAGGAGCCCTGTTCATTTTTTGGTGATTGATAGCTTCTGTTATTTCCATCATTGTAATAGGAGCGTTCGTCTGGGCTCTCTGTTCTTCAGTAAGTTTTGGGAAATTGGCTTGTTCGAGATAATGAAAGATGGCATCTTGGTCGATCGTCTCTGGCTTAAATAAGTTCTGGTAGTATGCCTCTATAATTTTTTGGATTTGTAACTGCGCTGTCTGATTTTCCCCATTTTTATCTTTGAGCGATGATATGAGTTTTTGAGATTGTACCTTTTTTAACCTGTAGGCTAACCATCTGCCTGGTTTGTTTGCATTTTCCACAAAATTCAGTTTGGCCAACTTGATTTTGTGAGCTATATCAGCAGTCAAAATCAGATTTAGTTCATGCCTACAAGAAGCCAAGTCTTTGTCCAGCTGCTCATTGCGGGGATCGTGGGTTAGATCCGTTTCGAGCTTTTTCATCGTATTGAGAATTGATTCAAATTGCTTTTTCCTCTCTTTATTCTTTCTTGCCATATATTGAATGACAAAACCTCTAAAATAGGGCTTTGAGGCATCCCACACAGTTCTCAGTGGTGTACCCTTGTTCAGGTTCATTTCAAAATATAGGTTCAAGTCTTTGGCTGCCTCTAAGATAAATTCTTTATCCGTCCACAGGGCTGAGTTGATTTTCCAGTGTCTGGGCTTACCCGAAGATTTCAATGTCCATAGAATGGCATTGTGATCAGATATTGTTCGGGGTAAAGTTTCTATGTCCCTTGTATTTAGCAGAAGATCGGATGTAGCCCAGCACATATCTATACGGGAGAAAGAGGCATATTGTCTTGAATGGAAGGTGAAACCATCTTTTAGTGGATTTTTCCTTCTCCAAATATCTTGAAGTTCTAAAATGTTGGACATGTCCAGAAATGATTTAGGCAGTGTAGAAGATGAAATCCTGGATTTTCCCCTTTTGGATGTTTTCCTATCTACAGATGGGGTATGTACAGCATTGAAATCTCCCAATATTATTAACTGATGGTTTTCGTATTGTAGCAGTTTCTTGGCCAATTTTTCAAAAAAGATTTGTCTTCCATGGTTATCATTGGGGGCGTATATACCAACAATAATTGTTTCTTTAGATTGGATATTTGCCTGGACAAGGATCCATCTGCCTGCTTCGTCTTTTTCCAGAAGGGTTGGGAAAAGCTCTGGTTTAATATATAGTGCCACCCCATTTTGCTTCTTTACTTTGTTTGATGTGGAAAATAAATTCCCCAATTTATTTTGGATTAAATATTGTTCATGCTTTCTCAAAATATGGGTTTCCTGTAAACAGATGATTGAACACTGTTGTTTTTGGAGGAGATTAAAGGTCTTCCGACGCTTCTGTGGGGTTTTCAATCCATTGATATTCCATGTTAGAATTTTCTGGGCCATCTTATTTTACTTCCAACGATATTTCTTTTTCCCTGATTTTGGCCTGAGATAGTGTTTCGGCCTGGCACCTCCCACTGCGCCATGAGAATCTTGATCCTGCTTTGAGATCACTTGTTTGGAGGTCTGATTTTCTCAGTTATCATCTTTGGTGGTGGTTTGAGTATCGGTTGTATCCTCACCTTCGGAAGAAGACGGTGAAGAGGAGGAGGGAGAGTAGCCCAGCTTCCGTGCGTTTTTATTTGCAAAATTTCTGGCTTTCTGGTGGGATTCAATTTTCTGTAATTTCCCTTCCCATTGGAAAGAGAGACCTTGAGGGTAGAGCCACTTGTATCTTATGTCATGCTTGAGCAAAAGTTTAGTAAGAAATGAATATTCTTTTCGCAGTTGACGGACATCCCAGGGGACGTCTTTCAATATTGCCACTTTGGATTTATTAATTTCCACCTCTTTGTCTCGGATAACCTTGAGGATACAATCTCGGGTGTATCTTCTGGCTAGTTTGACTATTACCTCCGGAGGTAGTTTATTTCTTCTGGTATAAGCTGTAGGTTGACGGTAGATCACGTCTACCTCACGTAGGAATTCTTCAACGGGTGCCTCAAGTAAGGTTGCCAAGCTTTCTCCAACTGTAGTGTAGAGGTTTTCATCTTTATCAACAGTGAGGTTTTGGATCCTTAAAATTTTGGAGGAGGCTTCGATTTCCTGCGTGAGGACCAGTCTGCTTGTTGATTCCATTGTAGCTTCAATTTCTTCTAGACGGAGGTCGGTTACGTTCATATTATCTTCCAAGGCTTGTAAACGTCCACCGAAGGCTTCTAGTTTAGTATCCACATTCGAAAAACCCTCTTTCATTTCCGCTCTTAAATTGGAAAACCCAATGCTTTGGTCTGATACGAGTTTGGCCTGGGTTAAATTTAATTGGTTGAGTGCATCTAAAATTTGGCTTTGGCTTGTTTGCTGAGACATGGTCGTTGGATGAGCCAGAGATATAGAAGCAGACTTTTTTTGTATGGGTGGAGTTCTGCTCATTGTGGAGGTAAAGAGATCAGTTGCCTCTTCTCTGAGATATTACAAAGTCTCAGTTGGCTTACTACTTTCAAGGGATGTATGTGTAGTTGCATACATAGAAAAGTCCAGTAGATGGCGTATTGTACCCACTTTTAAGCCAACAGAGTCCGAAAACCCTATCAGAGGTAAGATGGATGTTTTAGGGTTAATCTGCCGTTGACGAAGAGAAAGTGAAAGTAGAAAAAACTGCAGCCCTTTCCGAGAGGCAGATAATGACGATTAGGCTGAAGAAGTAGTTAGAGGAGAGTAGATTCTTTTCGGTAAGTTTGCTTGAGTCATATTTTTGAAAGGGCTATCTGGTGGAAGGAAGCCACTTACATTAGTGGGGGAGTAGACGCAGCTCAATCTCCGTCCGGATCTTCCAGAGTCTCAGCCGCACGGGAATTCCCAGGGATTACAACCCCTCACGGGGAGGGGGAACCGCACCTGGGTGCCCCGGATCGGTTCTGGGATATCTTCTGCTCCCAGCGGGTGGTCTTGAAGTGGAAATCACCCTCTAGGGACTTGGAATACCTTCGACGCTAGCTGGGCTGCATTCTGCTAGCGTCTGAGCTAGTCGCCGCCATCTTGACTCCTCCAGAAAGGTATAATAAGAATTAAGAATATGTTTAATTATCAAGGTTATTTGATATCATTTTAGGAGCTGAGTCAAAAAATGGAAAAAAGACGTTGGGTAAATTTAATGGGACTATATTATTTAATGAAACAAGACAAATATAAACAAGCCATTAAAAGGGAAGATAATAACATAGAACATATGTTATATGTGAAAGGAATAAAGAAAGGGTTGGCAGGGAGACTCTATCTCGAAATGGTGAAAGATAAGGATTTCATGTTCAGAACGTTAAGTAACAAATGGAATAAAGAAAAACAAATAACTTCTGGGATGTTAACAAGTTAATGGTGAATTTGAAGAACATCAAGTTGGAAAGGTATAGAGAACTCAAAAGGAAGATATTATTGAAGTGGTATAGAACCCCTGCCCAGTTAGCATATATGATTAAAGGGATGAAACCCAACTGTTGGCATTACAAGGCAAAAGAAGGATGGTACAGTGGTCCCCCACCTATTCGCGGTTCATATACTGCGGTCCCACTATATCGCGGGACCGCAGTATATGAAAAAAGGCCCCCTGGGGTAAGGGGGAAAGGCCTGTTTCAGACCTCTCTTACTTACTGGCGCTACCCCAAACAGACCTGCGAGGCCCTTTCTGAGCCTTCTGGAGGCCCCCAAAGGCCCAGGAAGGCCCTTGCAGGCCCATTTGGGGCAGCACCAGGCTGGGGGTAAATACAAAAGCCCCCAGCTAGGTGCCTCAGGCCTGACCCGACCTGCATCTGCATATTGCGGATTTTCAATTATCGCGGGTCGGGTCAGGTCCCTAACCCCTGCAATAGGCGGGGGATCACTGTACTCCCACTTATGGTGCGAGTGCCCAAAGGTTATAGTTTTCTGGGAAAATGTACGGGGAAAAATAACATTGTTATGCAAAGTGAAGTTAAATATAGATGCCGATCTATTATTTATGGGTGTACTGGGGAACAATAGAATTTCAAAACAAAATCAGGATACCTTTAAAGCAATGTTATTAGCTGCACATGCAGTGATAGCATATGGATGGAAGGAGAACTCAAAATGGACTCTAGAATGATGGAATGATTATTTGTATGAATTTATTCAATCTGATATATTGGATTGTTTAACACAAGATAAGGCATGGGAGGAAAAAAAGAGGAAATAAAAGAGAAATGGTTGGTATATTTTCAATGGGTATATAATGGTGAAGCCAATATAATCACTGTAGAAAAATTGAAAAAACTGTGCTCGTGGTTAAAAATTTAAGTTGTAGTTACAAGATGGCCTTTCTGTTGGGGGAGGGGGAGGGGGAAAAAGAATATTATAAGAGATCTGTGATTGTAAGATTGTAATTATCAAGTTTGTGGAAATCAAATTAAAAAATTAAAAAGAAAGATCAGGGCAACCCCTGCATCTCTTTATGGTGTCATGCTAAAATACTTGTAAAATACTTTGTGTCACCACTCTTGCAACCCTATGTTAGTACTCTGTATAATAAATCCCGGTGCCCTTTTTGAAGCAATCAAATTAAGCTAAATGAAGCCATTCTTCAGTAATAATAGAGAAAAAAATGTGTAACAGTTATCTTTACAATTACAGTATTGATATTCTATGCACCTTTGTGTATGCAGCATACATGTGGATACATCCATGTGTGTATGCAATTTTTTAAAAAAGGTAACTCTCTATTTTAGTCCCATAAAAGAATAAAAAGGTATGTCAAAGTGATGATGATGATGATGATGATGATGATGATGATGATGATGATGATATATTGACATACTGACATATAGGTAGAGAGGACTCAGACATGGTTTTCCATTCTCTTCTTCTATGGTGCCCTGGGACTGTGCAGCCACACAAACAGGCTCATATTTAGGGTGGCACAGTAGGGGATCAAACTCCCACTCTCTGACATGGTAGTCAGATATCTAACTCGCTGACTTACCCAGCCTTTTTAAAAGCACATGTTTAAATTCTGCCGGATTTACATTTACCTTTTCTGTTTGGTCTGGAGATACTGCTATCTCATAACCGTCTTGTCCCATCCCATTCCTAAACACTAAAACTCTGATTGAAGTCTTCCCAGTGAGTTTCCTCATTCGTTTAGAAAGCACAGGATTGCCTTTTCTTCTGTTGACACCTCTAGGAAAGGCGAGACCATTCAGTGTCCAAGTTGCATCCTTCATTAACAACAGATGGTCTGGAAGGAAAAAGGTAAAGTCAATATTTGGCTTCAGAATTAACAGTGAACACATCATGCTCCCTTTCCCCTATTACGTTAATAATACACTGGCTTGTGTCCATTTAAAGCCAGTATTTGGGGGAATACGACCCCATCTTCCCATAACCCGTGACATAAGCTGTAGCAAGCTGTCTCTACTGATAGCCTCCATAAATCATCATTCTTGAAGGGAACAGATGTTCAGGGTATGAAAGAATAATACCACAATTTAGTCATGATTAAAATTCACCTTAGCATCCTTCTGTAAATTAGCAGAAAGGAGCATTTCCTCCTCATCTATAAAAATGAATACTTTTTGAATCATAAAAGCAAAAGTCCTCATCTCTGGTTCTTAATCTGCTTTTCCTTTGGTTAACAGTTGCCTTCCTAATTCTCCTTCTTTACAAGACTGGAAGAATGAAATATGCACAATCCATAGTTTATATCATTGCAGAGAATCTAGAATTTGAAATTATGGATACTTAGCTATTTAACTCCTCACCAACTGTTATAGTAAAACTACCTATCTGAATAAAATTTAGACAGCAAATCAAAGTGTATGCAGAATTAATCTTTACCTTCCAGACCTCCGTACATCACATTTGTTGCAACACAGAGAGCTTTTAAGCTCACTCCTCTCAGTGTTATACACATAGACACATAGTCACATGACCTCGTTGCAAAGTGCACTTTACAGTCACCTCAGTCCTGGATGCACACTTCAATGGGGTGAAGGAATTTGGGTAAGTCAGGGAAGCTGAGAGCAATATTGCCAGGAGGGTAGAAACAGTCGGGATTCTCAACTCCTAGCAGGGTCACCTAAAGTAGTATAGTCAAAATTGAAACACCAGATGCCTCCATAATGTTAAAGAATTAACAGGCACATCAGTAGAACAGAACTGGTAGAGCCAATGGGGTGCCAATATTCCCAAAGAGAAGCTACTGGGCAGCACAGTAGCAAAGGAAAATACTGGCAGAAGATTTTTCTTAGAGATGGCAGTGATTGTCTACTCTGCTTTGAGTGCTTTGCAGAAGAGAGCAAAATGATCTACAATAAAGCAAGAGATAATACCAGAAGATGAAATTTCCACATTAGGTCAGCTGCTGGGGAGCAAAGGATCAGCGTAAACAGTGCTGTTGCTAATAGAGCAATTGGAGTAAACCCTACAATTTATCTAGTTCCCAATAGAGGCAAAAGGAGCATGTAATGTGAAAACAATGAATCAAGGTGTCGGGTTAGAAAGTCTGGTGCCTGATCATCACCCTAAAACCCCTACAGTTCTTTGTAGACCTCAGGGCAGGGGTTGGGGGGAGAGGCTTGGAACCATAAGCCTTTGATTGTTACAAAAGCCATTCATTCCAAGAAAGACTTAATTCCAGAATGAAATCAGACAATCATCTATCAAAAGTCATATGAGTATCAAAGTATATATCTTACCATGGTTGCAATGATTCCAGGCAACATCAGCTTGTCTAATTCTATCAGCTTGATTTATCTACATTGCCTCTATGTATCAAAAGCACAAAAATACTTCAAATATTGCAAACACCCAAAGGTCTTAAGGCTACGGAAAATTGAACGCATAAACAGAAAATCATCCTTGAAACTTGTGAAAAGCTATGGTTTGATTGACATTTAAAAATTCTTGTGATGATAAGTAGCAAACAAAAATTGGATTTGATTCAGAAGAATGAGTGAAAATCGATGTAAGAAGCAACAGTAACCAGTAATGTTCAGATTACATCATTTTATTTATTTATTTATTTATTTATTTATTTATTTATTTATTTATTTATTTATTTAGAATATTTTTACACCACTTTTCATTTATAGGAATCTTTATTGTCATTGCCCCCTTGCAGGAATAACGAAATTTTGTGGTTGCTATTTTGTGGTTGATATATTCTCCTTGGAAAAGGACCCAAGGTGGCTTACAATAATGAGGGACAATATATAGCCCAGAACATTTAATATATATTCATGTTAAGAATAGGGAATTACGAGAGGCTAAAATGTAACATTAAAGCTATAAAGAGCATGCAAAAAGAAAAGAAAATCCATTATGAGGGGTGGAAACTAACATGGAAATCACTGGTGTTCTAATGCAATCACGCATGGTAATCCACATAAAAGTCACATAGTAGGTAGTCCCTCATTTAGGGAAAGCTTGCCTGAAGAGGAAGGTCTTTGCCTGCTTCCGGAAAGACAGCAGAGATGGGGCAGTTCTGGCTTCTAGTGGGAGGGAGTTCCAAAGTCTGGGAGCAGCAACAGAGGAGGCCCTTTCATGTGTTGTTCTGAGATGCACCTGTGAAGGTGGTTGGATGGAGAGAAAGGCCTCTCCTGATGACTTTAGCATCTGAGCTGGTTTATACCGCGAGATTCAATCTTTGAGGTAACTTAGACCTAGGCCATTTTGTGCTTTGTAGGTCAAGGTCAGCACCTTGAATTGTGCCCGATAGCTGATTGGCAGCCAGTGGAGCTGCTTTAGTAGGGGTGTAATGTGATCTCTGTAACCTGCCTCAGTCAGTTCTGGACCCATTGAAGTTTCCTGAGACTTTCCATCAGTAACCCCACATGCAGCGCATTACAGTAGTTCAGCCGGGATGTCACTAGGGCATGTGTCACAGTGGCCAGAGCAGACTTCTCAAGAAACAGGTGTAACTGGTGTACTAGTTTTAATTGTGCAAATGCACTCCTGGTCACAGCTTTGACATGGGCACCTAGGCTCAAGGATGAGTGACTCGCAGAAAATAGCAGTGACTTGAAATTATTACTGAGAACCCTAAAGTAATACTTTGCAAAAGCAGGACTACCTGTATAATTGAACATTAAGATCAAAATGAGTACAAAATACAGTAGGACCCCCGTATCCTTGGGGAATCGGTTTCGGGACCCCCTACGGATACAGATATCCATGGATAAGGGCTAACGCTCTTATCCGGGGTGGCAGTGGTGATTAGTTGGGGAAGTTGAAGGAGTTGGCAGTAGTGGTCAGGGAGGGGGTAAAAGAGAAGCCTTCTGTCCTTCCAGTCCGCAACTCCCATCCACCCCTGCCCTTACCTCCAGGCCAGGAGTCTCCTCTCCAGGGAGGAGGGAACCTCCTCAGCAGTGGTAGCGGTGGTGGCTGAAGAGGCACCCACATGGTGCTACTCACCCAGAACATCAGGGGTAGCAGCAGAAGAGGCACCCACATCACACCACTCACCCAGAGCATCGGTATTGGTGATGGAATAGGCACCCACCTGGACCTGCAGATGCCTGCAGGAATTGTGGACACTTCTGCTGCTGCCTCCCCCAGTGTTCTGGGAGAGCAGTGTGGGTGCCTCTTATGCCGCCACCCCCAATGCTGTGCGAAAGCAGCACGGGTGCCTCTTCTGCTGGGCGCCTCTAAAGTGGGCTGGTCGCTTTAAGGACCTGCATGGCTAACTGGCTTTTGAACTTTCTGCTTGGGTCCCAGGAGTTGGACCGGAAGTTTGAGCATGAAGTTCAAAACTTCTGATCCACAGGGAACCCCAGTGGGAAGTTCAAAGGCTGGCTGGGCAGGCAGATCCTCCACCCCTCCGGAGGGTGCCTGGCTGGCCCACGGTGGCAACGAGGAGGAGGGTGGATGGTATCGGCAAACGTTTCCCCCCTTTGCTGCCCCCCGCCCCCGCTGATCACCAACTGCAGATAACTGAATCCACGGTTAGTGAATCAGCAGATAAGGGGGTTGTACTGTAATAACTTTAACATTGGCAATGAAAACATTAAATTTATTAAAGATGTCCTATACTTCATTCAATCCTCAAATTCCATGCTGTATTAATTTTAAAAGACTAGAATCCAATTATTAGGTTGTATCCAAAGAATTTTAATAGTGCCACCAATCATTAGTTAAACTTGGACATCCTGACAAACTGGAATTCAGATAAGCTCCAGGAGCAGCTAAAACAATCCTGGTTTGTAGCTTGTTTACAGTAAGGTGGTGATCTGCTGAGAACCAGCTCCATGACTTTTCTCTATCTCTACAAAAAGCAAAGCAAAGCAAAGCAAAGTGTGCAGCTTACATACTGCCCCATAGCACTTTGAACACTCTTTGGGCAGTTTACAAGTAATTAGGCAGGATACACATTGCCTCTCCCCAGAAAGCTTGGTTTCATTTTACTGATCTCAGAAGGAAGGAATGCTGAGTGAACCTTGAGCTGCCTACCTGGGATTGAACCTCAGATCGTGAGCAGAGATTTGGCTGCTGTACAGCAGTTTAACCACTGCACCACAAGGCTCACAAGTCAGAGCTTGTTCTAAAGCAGTTTTTGGCTTGTCAGTGTCTGTCATTTAATTAGAATACACATGTTGCTTATTGCAGATAAGCTACTGTTCTCACAGAACCCTGGCTTTCTGTATAGTATGGAACAGGCCATTGTCTCCTGAGTTTCTTCACTAGTTTGCTTAATAAAAAAATAATCCAGTGGAGATTTAAGAGGTGGAATAGTAGCACAATGCCTTTGAATAGCACTGCTAAGAGCTGCCTGTCTGGAAGGACCCATAGTTATCAGTAAATTGTCTTGCTTTATCCACATATTGCAGCGTGCCACTGAACTCCCCCATTAGATGCATTTTAGAATTACTGGAATTATCATCTGTTTAATATTTAAATGAGCAATTCCCTTATATCTCTGTTTTTTGTATTTGACTAAATACTGCACATACTGCACACTTTCCATAGACCTAGTCTCTAAAAGCAACTTGTTCTGCTACATTTAAAGATACTCGTAGGGTGTGACTGCTGCCACCCCTGCCCAGGCTAGTGGTGGTGAGGAGGGTCTCTTTGGCCATGACATCCATGAAGTCTAGATTCTCGTTACTGCTGGGCCTGGACTTTATTAACGTGGGGGGGGGGGAGCAGGGTACCAGGATTGGGCATCTACCACACCCCATCCTGACAGCCTACTTTAGCTTTGTCCTTTAGTGGACCAAACCTTGATCTACTCTACTGTCCAAGGATTTTCAACCATCAGTGGACAACCCTTCCCCGGAGCACAGAATCAGCTGCTTCTTTCCCCACTTCTATACATTCATCCCCATCTGTTTCTGTTGAGGGTGATATGTTCCTCCTCCTCCTCCTCCTCCTCCTCCTCCTCCTCCTCCTCTTTTAAGCCAGGTTCTGACAACATGATCCAGCTTCTGCCCCACACTTCTTTCTTCCCATCTGGGACCTCATTCTTACATTTTGCACCTTCCTGCTGCACTTTATCTGAAATCTCCATCAAATCCACTGGGGGGGGGGAGTATGAAGCAAGGGCAGAGAGCCTGCCAGGGATGGGCAGAGTATCCCTCTGGATTTGCCATGCTGACTAGGAGATTCTGGGAATTGTATTCTGGGGAAGTTACAATACTGACAGTTATAGCCCTCTTACTGAAACGGTAACAGCTAGGACCATGAACTTTTTGTGGACAACAAAAATGAAACATTTGCATAGGTTGTAACAGCAGTGGTTTTGCTGTCTGAGCTTCTCAAAGCTGTAGTCCAAACAAGTTACATTCCTATTCTGTAATTATGGGAGTGGAAAAGATAAAAGGACTGGTGTAGAGGGGGAAATCTACTCAAGTTGAAGAGGAAGAGAGAGAGTGTGCTGCTATTGGTGGGGAAAACAAATGGGTTTCTAACCCAAGCAAAGCCACACATATTTGCTAGTATTCAATCTGAAAAGAATATAACATGCTTTTTCTTTCTAGTTTTAAGTTTTCCATATGTAAATATGTTTTTAAACCAAGAGTTAATATGTATCCTATACCAAGTGCAATTTCTATGATTTAACCAGGTTGCATTCCTGTGTTTAGTTTTTCTTTAAATATATTGCTGTTTTGTTTCTACATGCTCTGGAGAGTGCCAGGGTGTTTTGCCATAGGCATAATGGCTATGTTTTAACTAGCATTGAAGGCAGTTGTCATTATATTTTAAGTTTAATAACATCAGTTTGACATATTATTTGAAGCATAATTTTAAATTTGATTAAAATTACAAATATCCCAACTTTTGTGCCAATCAAAGTATTTTTAACCTTTCAGTTGAACTTTTCTTTGGACTATCCATGTATGCAGCTCATGTCTGCAGTAGAAGTTTAAAGAATTTTGGAAAAATATAAACAAACACAGTAATAAACCTGAACACATAGGTGCAAAATTATCAGTAGCAGATTGCTGGTTCATATGTGTCAAGATATAGTATGAGCCAAAATGAAAAATGTTCTGCTGTACAACTGGTGTAAGGCCACAATACAGTCTATTATGCACTAAGTAATGAAGGATCTGTATTCACACATGAAGTATTTCTCTTCTCTTTAGTTTTTTCACACTTTCAAAATTCTAAAATTGAAATTATAAAATTATAAAATTAAATGTAGTGAGCTAACAGTACCCTTGAACTACTTGATGAGCTCTATAAATATGCTGCACACATTTAACATATTTCACAAAATGGCATCTGTTAGAGCAAGTGTAGAAATCCTAGAAATTGTTATATTTACTTTTTTAACTCTAATGTTTCAGCAATGTGTGTGTGTGTGTGTGTGTGTGTGTGTGTGTGTGTGTGTACGTACTGAATGTTAAATTATGTTAAAAATGACTGAATGTTAAATTATATATATATATAATTTTGGTGACAGCTACCAATGTACACTTCCTGTTACTCCATGTTCCTGAAGAAATTAAACTAGTAGAGTTTTGTACCTAGAACAAAGTGGGGGGAACCCTTTAAACATATTTAATGAGTGGTTTTACCATTATCATCCTCTAACCCAGTACGTTTCAAGTGGGAGTTTGAACATTGTTCTCTTGAATCCTGGTCTAACATGCTATCTAGTGCACTACATTGGCTCTCACCACAGGTGAAAGCTACCTGGAAACATGATTGTCAAAGCCTATCACACTATAAACCAATATTGGATGTGAAGGAGAGGGAGAATATATGCTAAACATCCAAGACATTTAGGGCTTGTAAACTTTCACACCGAGATGCTGAGGATGAGCTACAGATGCTATGTAAATCACAGAAAGAGATTTCTTGAGATGGGAATTACGCAAGTGTAATTTTGTCAATCACAGTAGTGAATTGCTGCTTAAGCAGTTGCTATTAACATGCTTGATCACAGGCCATGATGCACAATTTTAATGCAACCAGGAAAGCAGATGCCAACTTAATAGTTACAATTCACTGCTATGCTGTACACAATTACATTTAAGATAGTATAAAGTCTCAACAGGATTCCAGCCACTTGCTTTCTAACCTGAGAATAGCAGCCAAATATGAGTAGATCACTTTGGTGCATTAGACCAGCAGGCAGAAAAGGAACACACCTAAGACAGCTAAACTATGTGGCAAGCCTGGGACTGTGGGACAATTACCATCTTAGGGGCTTCTACATTCCCCATCACAGCATTAGTAGAAGGCCTGGGTTCCTGTGTCAGTACAGTCACGGGATGTCTGGGGATATTGGCATCCACCTTATAAAACAGAGATGATCTCATGGGAAGTCACCAATGGCTACTGTTTACGACTTTATCACCCGAGCTCCTGGAACAGGTTCTTGGAAATTTGGCCAAATAAGAAGGGTTTTTTCTTTGAGGGGGGGGGGAGTCCCTAGATATGAACTGTTTAATCATGATCCATTGTGGTTTGAAGTACATCTTTACAAGTGAGAGGAGACAAAAATGACTGAATGTTAAAGAGAATACCAAGAGCAAGAGCTGTCAATGATAAATTGACATGTAGTATCCAAGTAAGAAAAGGGCTGCCAAATAGGAACTCTTTCCCCATGAATGGAGCAGGTGAGTAAAAACAGCAAGCCTACTATAGTTGCTGCTTCCCAAGGAGATCTAAACTCTGTGGTGCAGATTTTCCTTGTTGCAAAGGTGACACAAAGTCTCTTGTCACTGAGAGAGAAGCATTTGCCCTTGCTGAAGCACTTGTTGCAATTTTGATTTTCGCCCAAAGTTCCTTTTTGCTACATAGTTAAAGTACTGAGACTCAAGAGAATAGTTACAAGTTCCCCAGATAGTCCCTGCCTGTCTCATTAACTGACACTTACTATTCTCAATAACTCACTCAGAGGGTTTAGTAAGAGAAAGAATTAAAACATTTCTTTACTTATAGTTTCTTGAAATTACAGATGTGTATGGTACTTTCTTTCCAGCATGCATACTTAGCAACCAACTGAACAGATAAACAGCAAGGAAACAACTGCCACAGGTGGACTAAAGAGATGCAAAGAAACACTCAGGTGAAAGAAGACACTCTCTTTGAAATCAGGCTGGGAGGAAGAACTGACTAGTCACTTGATAAATAGGCAATAATCCCAGCCCAGGAAAGGTGATTCACACAAAGTATAGACAGCTACAGAGAAGTTTTACCCCAGTCTTCCTTAAACACTTATTCAGAGGAGGAAGAAGAGGTGGCCTAAAAAAATAAAACAAATCCTTATCACAACACCACCAGAAGCAGCACATGAAAAACAGGAGCAACAGTCATTCCCCAGGAGGGCCCTTGTTGCTCAGCATGGCTCTCCTAGCCATGTTGGGTTTCAGCCAACTGTTCCAAAAATGCAACAGGCATTTTGGTGGATTACCTCTCACATACTACATTGGTTCCAACTTCTGAGCACCTTCCTTCAGAGGCAGATTTTTTTTAGTTAATCCCTGTTAAATATTACTTTGCCCTTGTGGTCATCGTTTCACAACCAAAATTCAGTTGTCCATCTTTCCAACTCGCTACCACTGCTGCTTTACTTCAAGCCCTGCTTCCACGTCTTTTACAACAGCCTGACATTGTTAAATGCTGGTGAAGTGTTTTTCACAGCTCCTTGTACCAGAAGAATCTTCATTTGCCACTGTGCACTGCAGGCTGCCTGCTTGTTTTCCATTTAGAACAGCAGTAGCAGAAGCAAGTCATGAGAGCACTGAATGTTGAAACTATTCGTTACAACTCTGCCCAGCCCCACAAACAAATGGTGGCCACACCTGTTTCTATAATTATTACTGATGCTTTTGTTCTACTCCTAAAGGATGTATATCTAAAGATACAAATACAAAGTGCCAAAGTCTAATAGCCACAAAATGAGCTGACAAAAAGGTAGCTTAAATGTGAAGGGGGTTTAAGAATAGTTTTAAAAATCAAAATTCGGACCTTTAAAAGTACCTGCCAACTTCCTCCAGATTTTGTCACAGCGCAAGCCCATATGGTCCATATAGGTTGCTGATTCAAGAGCCCATTCAAAAATTACAGAACAGTGTTTTGTTTGGAGTGCACATTCTTATCACAAATGGCTGATGGAATGTTGATTTGGTTGATCACACACATTCCCACATACCATTAATAATTATAAATTACTATAAATACTACAAATATTTCAAAGAATCATAGAGTTGGAAGAGTCACCACACAATCAAACACTCCATAGACTGCATCTTTTGGAGCATCTTGGGTCTAGTATCAATTAAATGTTTTGTAACACAATCAAACAATTATTTTAAATTTAGATTCCAGAACTCTCAAAGCTGATAAACATTTCAAATGAATAACATTTTTTGTGCTTCCAGCAAATATTACATATTACAATGATTGCACACGGCCACGTGTGTCACCACAAACAAAGGGAAAGTGAGAAGTCAGTAAAAATATGCATAACTCTAAGCATATTTTCACTAAGCCAATATATTCTCTAGGGGAGGATGAACGAAAAGACAAGAGTATTAAATTTTCAGTGTGCTTATGAGAAAAACCGTTATACTTCTGTTTAGAACATTGTTTGGAATTGAAACATTTCCAAATCTGTCAATAACTACAACAGTGGGACTCTATCATTCACTGACATGTTTGCCTTCCAGAGAATGGCCTATTTTTAATCTATTCACATATTTTCAGTCAAGAACTGCCACATCAAATGATTTCCTTTTGAGAATCTACATGACATTTAGCAGACAATCTCTTCTTATGTGAAGATAATCCTGAAACACAGATAATCCTTTAACAGATTTCTTTTTGCATTTATAGTTCTCTATATTAATATGCCAGATTTCTTTTTAAATACTCATCAGATTTAAACCCCATCCAACAGCACTTGCATATTTGTTTGGTTACCTGGCTGGTTAATTTAGAGGCCTCCTCTCTCCCAACAAGGAGAGCCAAGCCAACCCACAATATTAAAAAGAATAGAATTAAAAACATATATTTAAAAATGATTAAATTATATACTAATTAAAATACTGGTGAATAACTAAGAGCAAGCAAGCATTAAAAACTAACTTAACTTTAAAAAAGAATTCAGGGACTGAATCATACTTGTTAAATGACAGCCTGAAAAGATGTCGGTGGAGGGATAAAAGGGAAGGAGCATTCCATAACTTGGGGGCTGCCATAGAGGAGGTCCTTTCTTGTATCTCCATCAGCCAAGCCTGTGCTGGCAATGGGACAAAGAGGAAGGCCTCCTCTGGAAATCTTAAAAGGGTCAAATGGGGAGCTTGGACCCAAGCTGTATAGAGCATTATAAATATTGACCTTCACTCTGAATTGAACTCAGAAATGGACTGGTAACCAGTGCAGTAGTTGCAACAGGAGCATTATACCCTCCTTATATCTGACTCAGTCAGTAGTCTGGCTGCTGCGTTTCGAACCAGATGAGTTTTCTGAACCATCTTCAAAGGCAGCCTCACATAGACTGTGCCACAGTAATCCGTGGGATATAATTAAGGCATGTGTTATTTTAGTCAAATTAGACATCTCAAGGAACAGGTGCATCTAGTGCACCAGTTTTAATTGTGCAAAAACACTCCTGGACATTGCCAAAACATGGGCATCAAAGATGTAAACCTGAGTTTTCAGGAGGACTGTAACCCTATCCAGCACAGATTTCATCCCTATTCCCTCATCTGCCTTCCTACTGACTAGGAGCACCTCTGTCCTCTCTGTTTCAGTGTGTTTGTCCTCATCCAATTTAACTTTAGAGAATAGATGTCCCCGTGGCAGAAATCAACAACTATGTACTGTATTGCAGAGGAGGGGGAATCTGGGCTGATTTGCATTGACTTGTACATTGTGTAGTCAATGGAAAATAATGCAGATCTAATCCTATCCCAGAGCATTGTCGTTTCTTCACTACAGTTTTAAATCTTTGGAACAGAGGTTAGAATCTAGTGGAAAGAGTAGCTTCTGTCAGATGAGTCAGAAAGGGCAAACTCTCCTTCTTATTACAGACTTTTAGGGATCTAAAATATTGCTCTGTAGAGATGGGCACGACCAGGAAAAATTTTTTTGCGAGTTGTCGTTTTTCGGGACGGGTCCGTTTTGGCTCGTTTCCGTTTTTCGTGAAATTTTTCAAAAATTAGTCGGTTCGTCGTGACGGTTTTTTCGTTTGTCGTTTCTACCGCGATTTCGCGCGATTTGACATCAGGCGCGACCGGCGCTATTTTTGCGGGGGCGGGGAGGTGCGGGCGCAGGGCGGGCGGCGGGGGCGGGGGGGTCCTTGTGTGGGCAGCGGCGGCGGCGGCGGCAGCGGCAGGGGGGAGGAGCGGGCTCGCGGGCAGCGGGCGCGCGGCGGGCGCGGGTCCTGCAAATGACCCAGAGCAGGCGAAAAACAGTTTGTTAAACTGGGTGATGGACTTGCTGCACAAGACTAGTGCATCCTAAGCAAACAAAGTGGGCAGAATGCAATATATTTCTTTTTTTTTCTCTTGGTCAATCATGCTGCTGGTGCTGATGCTGAAGCTGATGCTGAACCAGCCGGCCACCCTACTTGGCCTGGCTGCCATGCCTGTTATACGTTTTTGTTTTGTTTTGATGCTTTAATCCATCCCATCTCCCCTCCACCTCTCTCAGAGGCAGCAGGAGAAACAGACATTCCGTTCCTCCCCAAATCTGGATGAGGGGGTCTACTCTACTCCTCTCAAATTGGCCCCCCAACTCCAAGGTCCTTCTGGCTTCACACACTGTAAACAAAGACAAGCAAAGCAATTAAGCCAAAGCCAATGTAACCCTGCTGATCATTTAGCGGTTATTAGAGTCAGTCTGATATTAGGGTTGGGTTAGGGTTATAGGAAGGAATAGTTTAGGTAGGGAAGGGATAGTGGGCTCTGGGTTGCTCTGACTTAAGTTTTACAGTCCATAAGACTATATGGGTGTCCACAAGGCCAGAGTAAGGGCAGCCACAAGGCAGAGTATGAGACCACAGAGCCTGAGTACGGGAGGCTCATTGCCAGCTCCAGTATAAAAGGAGCTGAATGGCCTGACTGAGTAGACTCAATCCACACACACCCCCAGTCAAACCTAAACCAGTATCAGAAAAAAAAAATCCTGACAAACTGCAGGAATGAACTGCGTTGCTTCCTATTCCCCACAGCAGACGGAATGAAATATTTCCAAATTCCTATTCCTAAAAATTCAATTGAATTCCCTCCCTGCCTGCCTAACAGAATCTAAACGCTCCGCGACCGCGACTGCGAAATCGAAACTACTAGCACAGCAGCCAGCTACACACAGCCCTCTCCCACCCACATACAAGCTCGGACTGCGCTGTTCTGGGGAGTGCCCCGCCTTTTTATACCGTCTTGCACATCCAGAAGTGTCAGTCAAAACCTGGCCATGCGATTGGTGGGAAAGGGTCCAAAAATTTGCATGGTCCCATCCCATGGCCAGCCCATCATTGCGCACGTGTAAAAAAATAAACATAAAAATAAAATAAAATAAAATCAACGGAGACGTTTTGTTGCAAGAAAAACCCACTGCTGCTACTGTAAAAATTCAAGCAGTTAAAATAGCTAATTTTCGCATGTTTCTGTGGTGCTTTGGTGGGTTTTTGGACCACGATTTTTAAAAAAATATTGCGGTCGCCATTTTTGGACCACGATTTTTAAAAAAATATTGCGGCCGCACCGCATGGCAAATGGATTACGCCGAGGATGCCACCCTCCCGGTACCACCAGCAGCCCAGGACGGGGGGGGAGTCTGGAGTGGGGAACCCCCCCCCCCCCAGAAACCACCCCTCGGGTACGTGCCCTCAGGCAGCATATTTTTGCCTGCTTTTTTGGCCGTGAATCGGGCTTTTAAAAACTTTTTTCTGTGCCGCTTGGCATCGCGCAATCGCGCGATGCCAGGAACAACAACACGACAAATCAGACCCAATTTGTCGTTTATCGGATCGAGTTCGAGTTCTGGCAGAGTAATTGTCGTTCTTCGTTTCGCTGCGTAACGAAACGAGTAATGGAAACGGAAACGAGAATTTCGCCAAGTTGTGCCCATCTCTATTGCTCTGGTAAGCTAGGAAACTATCTGGACCTCTTTTACGGAAGCAAGAAGGATGCTCGGGAGAGGGGAGGAGAAGAAAGGCCAGTAATGCTTGCATTGCAGCACAGACACAACGCTGGGTCTAGTCTCTTGTTTTTTAAACCGCTATTTTTAAGTTTTTATTCATTTCAATGTCTCAGCATGGAATGAATGAGAGTCAATAAACAGAAGCTTAATGAAGATGATTTTGATATTGGGTGTAAAGATTGTAAAAGTGGATAGGATGGCAGGGGATACATGACTATTTAATACCTATTGCAAAGGCTGTATGTTGCTTGGCGGGTTTTTTTTTAAACCCCATTTACTGGTTTTGTCCTGCTCTTTTTTTTCTGTGTGGTTTTATTATATTTAATTATTTAATTTTAAAAGCTATTCCCTTGCATATTTCAAAGCAGATCTAAGAACACCTTGCACAAATGGAGAAACATCTAATAATGTAACTACCATTAAGTAACATTCAGATTATCTCATCTGAACTGAATGATCTTGATTGGTTAATAAGATTAGAAGCAATTCAGGGTTTACCATGCAGTTTCTGCAGTGGTGATTCCATGGTAGGAAAGGAAAATAATAGGATATTTGCTGAAAGGGGTAGATTTTAAATCATCTGATATTTATTTTTAAGCAGTAGTTAAAGCCTAGTGATAACCTTAGCCCACTAAACTTGAAAAAAATCATTCATTTGAGCCAAGTGTAATAAATAACTTGGACAGTATACTGGCAAAAACCAAGGCCTTGCATGGCAAACATCCAGAGAGCTTTAAAAGATCATGACAGTTAATTGCCTGCCTTCTGAATGAGGACTATGTATCTAAAAATTGAACAGATGGATTGTAGGTGAAGTTCAAGATAAGGAAGTACCAACAAATAATAATATTGTAAGTATTATTACTATAATTTGTAAATATTATCTGTGTTGTAAATACTGGAGAGAATGAGAATCACCCTGTTGCCTATATGGCCCGGATACATTCTGATGTGTCAAGTTTGTTTGTTTGTTTGTTTGTTTGTTCACAGTGGACCCTTGTATAACAAACAGTTTGTATAACAAAATCTGTACAACATAAAAATTCTGGAGATAGGGGAAATTTGCTTAACAGAATAGCCTATGGGGCAAATCTGTACAACATAAAAATGGTTGCGATTAAGGTTTACTCTGTTTTCAATGCATTCCTGTGGGAAATTTGTATAAAGGAAAATTTGCTTAACAGAATTTCATTTGGAACAAATTAATTCATTTATACAAGGTACCACTGTATTTATTTATGTATTTAATATCCTGCCTCTCAACTAAAAATAGCACTCTAAGCAGCTTACAAACAGAAAAGAATAAAAACAGATAAAACCACATGTACCTGAAAAACTAATAAAATATAAACCCACGCCAGCATGAAATCACAAAAAAGTATATAAAGAAAGCAATTCAATGTCAAAGGGTAATAATTAAAACAATCAAATAGGGTAGGTTAAACATGATATGTCTGCCTAGAAGTATTTTTATTCCATTCTGAAAATCAGCCAAAGTGGAAACATCACAAATTGGGAGTGCGGCAGTTTATTGTCTAGGAGCCATACAGGAGAAGGCACTCTCGTGTATGCCCATTAAGCAAGCTTCTTGAAACTGTTGTTACTTTTAAGAAGATCCTAAAAACTGGAAAATACTGTATGTCTGTGAAGATGCTCAGTCATCCAGGTGAGTTTGTCTGGAAGCTGAGTCATGGCTACAGAACTTCTTTTTCTTGAGAGACAGAAACGATTCACTGCTCATCCAAACAGCTTCATCAGTCTGAATACAGCTAGTGCAAGTCTTCCATCTTATAGTCAGCTTTGACCTCTTGTCACCCTCTGGGGCTCTTGGGATGAACAATGGCCTGAATAGGCTTGTTAGGTAGACCAGTGTTTTTCAACCTTTTTGGGCCAAGGCACACTTTTTTCATGAAAAATATCACGAGGCACACCACCATTAGAAAATGTTAAAAAATGCATAGGAATGCATTGAAACTGGATTTAATCCGTTCCAATGTGGCGTTAGGTTTTTTTGGGCGACGGGAGGGGCGGGGGGCGGACCCTGTGCAGGTGCCAGGTAAGGGTGCCCCTCCCCGGCTCACCCCCCCCCCTCTGTGTCAGCCGCGTGTCCAGACCCCACCCTACTTACCTTTATACCCCGGCGGGCGCCGGTGGTCAGACGGAGGTGGCCGCGGGGGTGGGGGGAGGGAGTGGGTTGCGCTGCTTGGCCTGGGACGGGACCATGGCCGGAATTCCCCCTGCTCACCTCCTGCCAGAGCTCTGGAGGCAGCCAGCCAGCAGGAGGGCGCAGCAGCAGCCGGCTTTGTTCCAAGGGGCTCGGGGCGGAGGGGATGGCCAGACCCCACCAGCCAGCCGCCCCGGCGCTGCTCTTACCTGGGCGGCCAGCGACATCCTGTGGAGGGGAGTTCCGCAGGTGGAGCGGGAGCTTCACGCTTTGAATGGGTGAAGAGCCTCCGCCTCGTTCCCAGCCAGGCCTCCAGTTCTGCGGCTCGGGGGTAGGGGGCGGGGGCTAGGAGACCCTTGGCGCTAGGACCATGCGGTGCCCAGAGTCATCCTTCGCCTTCGGCTGAGCCGCGGCAGCGGGAGCAGCATCGCTTGCCGCCCGGGCCGCCCCGGCAGCAGCAGCAGCAAAAGCAGCAGCAGCAGCCTCGCCCGACCGAGGGCCAGGGCGCCTGAGCAACGCCGCCCCGCCGGGAGGAACGCCAGCATCTGCGGCGGCGGCCTGCCACCCCTCCCCTCCCCTCTTTTCCTGACCTCCCCGCGTCCTCTTCCCGGGTGGCCGCAAGTGGTGGGTAGAGGTGGCTGTGGGGGGGGGGAGGGGGGTGGGGCGCGCCGCTGGGCCGGGGGCTGGGGGTTTGGGGGGGACCGCGCGGGGAATCCCCCCCCCCCCGCTCACCTCTTTAGCAGCCTCGCCCGCCCGCCCGCCCTCCCTCCGCCGGCTAGAACGCCTGGGTTTGTTTGGCGACGGGGCGTGTGTTTTCCTTCTCGCCTTCACGTGTTTCTGCCATTCCCTTTCCGAGCCGCTGAGCAAAGCCGGAGAGGGAGGAGGAGGAGGAGGTGGAAAAGAAGGGAGCCGCCGGCGAAGACCTGGGCAGGGCGGGGAGTGGGGGAGAAGGGAGGGTGGGTGGGTGGGGCGGGAGGGGCTGAATCCAGACTCTTGCTCACCCCTCCCAAGCAGGCGCGGCCAGACGACCCACTGCCCAACCCCACCTGGCTCCAGTCCTACGGCGCAGAAGTTTTGCTTCGAAGGGGAAGGCAGGGGGAATAAACTCCCGAGTGCCTGGAAAGCCACCCCTTTGCCTCAACGCATCCTCCTACCTCCTTCCCCCCCCTTCTCCCCCCCCCCGCCCCGGGTAAGTTGCGCTCCAACCCAAATTCTGCTGCGCCCTCCCTTCTGCTTTCAACTCTCCTCCTGTCTGTGCCTTTCTACGGGCTTATTCGCCGGCCAACTCTTGGGTCCCCCCCCCCACCCACCCACCCAACTGCTTTTATTTAAGAGCCTTTGCCTCCAGAGCGGGCGGCCCGAAAGCTGAAGTCCACTGTCCCACCCGGCTCAGGGTCTGACGGGGAAAGGTGGCGATAGTGGTGGCAAGAAGGAATCCGGCTTTCCCTCCTCCTCCTTTTATGCGGCGACGGCGGCGCGAGGGGGGGGAGAGAGAAGGCGCGCCCAGCTTTGCCTCAGTCACAAACTGCAAGGGGACCACACTGGGAATTCCCCCCCCCTCGCCTCTTGCCGGAGCCCCGGAGGCGGCCTGCAGGCAGGAGGGCGCACCGGCGGGAGGAAAAGGCGGCCAGCCGCCGCTCCCCTCCCCTCCCCTCTTTCCCCGTGTCCTCGTCCCCGGCGGCCGCGCCGCAGGTGCTGGGTGGAGGTGCTCGAGGGCGCACCGGCAGCCGACTTTGTTCCCCCCACCCAAAAAATGACCATTAAGGGCCGCCGAGGGGTGCGCCCGCCCGCTCCTACCCGGCTCAGCCTCGCAGGTCTCCCGGCTCTCTCTCGCTCTCCAGTCAGACTCCTCCTCCTCCTCCTCCTCCTCCTCCTCCTTTTTTTTCCTCCTTCCCCGCCCACGGCCAGCCTTTCCTTGGGGCGCGAAGCAAAGCACGCCAGGAAAGGTAGTCCGCTCGCCTCCCCAGGACCGCATCTCAGACCTGGGGAGGAACTACACAACTGCTGCCTTGCTGGTGTGGGAAGAATTTTTCCGCGGCACACCAGCTAAGGTCCCACGGCACAGAAGTGTACCGCGGAACAGCGGTTGAAAAACGCTGAGGTAGACAATAGTATCCATAGCCTTAAGGTGAACAATGCCAAAGGTGCTGAAACCCATAAAGTATGGGTTGTTAGGTATGGCCTTGGTGGTGAAGGCTTTTTGATTTGTCTAGGTACTGTTGAAAGCACACCCTGATAAGTAGCAGATAGACTATGCCTGAGGCTGCCCCCTCTGTTGATGGTGGGGGTTTCAATGCTCACATGAATGGCTTCCCTGACACCTTTCTTAAACCACCAATCTTTTCTGTCTGATATGTGTACACCCATATTCTAACATTTTACAAGGGAAAACAGATATTGATGAATATCGGATACTTAAGGATAAATCCTGTGCTAGCTTTACCTAAAGCACATCTATGAAAATCTATGGGACTTGAGTTGTAGCTAATTAATGTGTCACATATTTCAAAAGAATATGTCTCAGTAGGATTGAGGTTGGAGCTATGCCTTTGTCTATGTTAGATAAACTTTTTATATATTAAAGCACTCATAAACAAAACAACCAGACTATCTCTAAAAACAATTACAAGGAAATTAGCCTAACAGGCAGATTTGAAAGCTTAATTGCCAGAAAGCTTTGAATGATGTTCAAATAAATAAGTGGCATAACAAATAAAAGAACAATGAGAAACAGAAGAGCAGTTGCACTGGTATGACAGAAGTGTTAACAATGGGCTAAATTCCACCCAACCATATTTTTGATGTTGAGGAGAAAATTCTACTGGGAACTTGTCATACATTTCCTTCAAAGTGAAGTAATCACAGTAGGCCAACTGTGAGCTCAGTAGTCAGTTTCTAAAAAGAACAGCAGCTATCACTGGGAAATGCTCTTTCACCCATGCAAATATACCCGGAATGGCTGAATACAATAGAGTGATTATGTACCCATCTACCAGTAATCTTCAAAATCATGTCGTATCCTATATACTGTAAACTGTAACAGAAATATCATAACATAGTGCCTAAAATCTTTATTTCCTCTTCCTCCTGTTCATTATTGTTGAACTCAAAAATTACCATTACTATTATATTCAGCTGTTTTTAAAACAGAGCATCAATTTAAAATTACGTTGTAATTGTTTCAAACATTTTTCAACATAGTTTTATGACACAAAACTATTAAGAACTTTCTGTTTGAGCTGCCAAACACAGATATGATGCTTAGCCCCTCACTAACATGTTGATAGGAAAAGGAAACTCTGGTAATGCCCAAGATCTACTGTAATATCCAATGCAGAGATCACACAAGGAGATCCACCAAACCAAGATCCAAAATCCTGAAGAACTCACTTGTAAGTAATGACCGGTAGGTAAAAAAAACCTTGATGTTAATTTTTGGTTACTGAAGAATCCCATCTGATAATTTTTTTTATCTCAAAGAAAGTATATACTCCTCCTCAGAAAGAGAGTCAATAATGAGATAAATAATTTCAGTAACTATCACTTTTAGTTTAACCGTCTTCCCTATTACCCCCCCCCAAAAAAAGCATTTAACATGAAATGCTATGTATAAATAGAGCAAA
>JAWVWN010001823.1:0-109294 GCA_037367305.1 Phrynocephalus vlangalii | reverse complement strand
GAATCAATGAACCTCCTTCTACACTCAAAACATTCAAATGGCTTCTCGCCGGTGTGGGTCCTGTGATGCTTAGCAAGGTTTCCAGAATCACTGAACCTCTTTCCACACTCCAGACATTCAAACGGATTCTCACCTGTGTGGATTCTGTGATGCTTAGCAAGGTCTCCAGAAGTAATCATCCTCTTTCCACACTCCAGACATTCAAACGGCTTCTCACCTGTATGGGTTCTGTGATGACTAGCAAGGTGTCCAGCTTGACTGAACATCTTTCCACACTCCAGACATTCAAACGGCTTCTCACCTGTGTGGATTCTGTGATGACTAGCAAGGTGTCCAGCTTGACTGAACATCTTTCCACACTCCAGACATTCAAACGGCTTCTCACCTGTGTGGATTCTGTGATGCCTAGCAAGGCTTCCAGCTCGACTAAACCTCTTTCCACACTCCAGACATTCAAATGGCTTTTCCCCTGTGTGGGTCGTGTGATGCTTAGCAAGGCTTCCAGAATCAATGAACCTCCTTCTACACTCAAAACATTCAAATGGCTTCTCGCCGGTGTGGATTCTGTGATGCTTAGCAAGGTCTCCAGAAGTAATGATCCTCTTTCCACACTCCAGACATTCAAACGGCTTCTCACCTGTGTGGGTTCTGTGATGACTAGCAAGGTGTCCAGCTTGACTGAACATCTTTCCACACGCCAGACATTCAAACGGCTTCTCACCTGTGTGTGTTCTGTGATGACTAGCAAGGTGTCCATCTTGACTGAACCTCTTTCCACACTCCAGACATTCAAATGGCTTCTCGCCTGTGTGGACTCTATGATGACTAGCAAGGTGTCCATCTTGACTGAACCTCTTTCCACACTCCAGACATTTAAATGGCTTCTCGCCGGTGTGGGTTCTGTGATGGCTAGCAAGGCTGTCAGTTCGACTGAACCTCGTTCCACACTCCAGACATTCAAATGGCTTCTCGCCTGTGTGGATTCTATGATGACTAGCAAGGTGTCCAGCTTGACTGAACATCTTTCCACACTCCAGACATTTAAATGGCTTCTCGCCGGTGTGGGTTCTGTGATGGCGAGCAAAGTTTCCAGCTTGACTGAACCTCTTTCCACACTCCAAGCATTTAAATGGCTTCTCCTGTTGGTGAATATTCCTATGGGGACTATTTGTTGATGTGCTAGTAAAATATTTTTCACACTTGCCATGCTCATTCCTTTCCTCTGGTTTTGATGTTTTCGGGACCTCTTGGTCTTCCTCCTGACAAGGAATAGATTTGTCCATCTTTCGATCTATTTGCCTCGTGGCGCAGTGGTTTAATGCCTGTACTGCAAGTAAAACTGTGCTCACGACCTGGGTTCAATCCCCGGTAGCAGGCTCAAGGTTCACTCAGCCTTCCAGCCTTCCGAGGTCGGTAAAATGAGTACCCAGCTTGCTGGGGGGGCAATGTGTAGCCTGCACTCTGTAATTAAAATTGTAAACCGCCCAGAGACTACTTGTAGTAGTATGGGGCGGTATATAAGCAGAACACTTTGCTTTGCTTTGCTTTGTTTTCGTTCTAAGCTTCTTCCTTCGGGTTTGATTCTCAACACCCTCTTTTGCACTTGAATATTCAACCTCTTCCTCTGATGCTTGGACTCCTCCTCTTTTATTTCTTCTCTACAGTATCTTACCTGCAAAATATAAATGACCACAAAAAACAGAGCTTGAAATCAAATAACAAACCCACTGCCATGGAGGAGGCAGGAGGATGAGACGCAGCTTCAGGATTCCTGGTCTATGGAACTCCCTGCCAGGAGAAGTGGTGACAGCTGTCAGCCTTGACCGCTTTAACAAAGGATTGGACGAGTTAAAGGAGAACAAGGGGGTGAATGGCTGTCAATATGGATGTCTAAGGACAACCTCTGAGTTGGAAAGAGAGGCAGGATCTCTCTCGATGCCATTGGCAGGGAATAGTAAGCAGGGGAGGACATCTGCTTGGAAATACCCTGAAGCCAATGGTGAGCCACAGCTGTGTGAGACAGAAAGCTGGACTGGGTGGGCTGTCATGGCCTCTTCCAGCAAGGCTTCTCTTCTGTTCTTTTGCTCTTAACGTCAGGAGTACAAAACCCAAAATCTATCGGAGCAGGAGAGGCCAGTGGGAAGGCTCCACCTTTGCCTGTCAATGAGTCATCTTCCTTCATTTAAAGTCTGTGGCTGTCTTTGTGGTGGGGGTAGGTGGGGTGTCAATATTTCATTTTTCTTTCACTGCTTATATGGTGAGGTGGGCGAGGGGTTTTAACTCCTTTAAATGACCCTGAGGAGTCATAGCATATAAATGCATGAAATCAATCAGTAACGAAATAAAAGCGTTCTTGAGGAGGCATGCTGGTAGGGGGGGGAGGCAGCTTCTTTCGAGGGGGGGGCTCCCATCAGGGCAACCAAAACTACCCTTCTTCCTCTTTAACAGGAGTCAAAGGGAACCCTTACCTGGACGGACCTCGTTCCCAGAACCCCAAAGGGACACCCTCAGGCAGGAATCCCCATCCTGGATTCAGTAGATCCCCCCGCTTGTCGGTGGGGGGAGGAGAGAAATATAGAATCACCTCTTCAAAGGATCCTGGCAGCTGAAAGGATAAAATCAAAGTAATAAGGGGAAGTCCAGGCTGGGATTTTTAACAGGAAGAGGAGGAGGAGGATTCTGGGATTTTTTGTGTGTGGGGGGGAGAATTTCCTTTTCTCTCTCTCTCTCTCTCTGTCCTCCCCCCCCCAATTCTTTCTCCTGGTCTTTTTCCTGAATGTCCTTTTTTTTTCTTATGGGGGGAGGGAGGCACAACCTTCCACAACCTCCCCCTTTAAAGACCCCCCTCCATTGCACAAGCCCCCCATTGTCCTCCCCCTCCCTCTTCTTCGTGTTTTTCCCTCCCCCCTATTTTTGTCCGTCCCTAAAAGCTTCGTCTGCCCTTTTTTTCCTTGGGGGGGGGGAGAGATGTAAGGAGGAGGGTTTTTTGAGAGGGGCTGGATCTGCCCCCCTTCATTCCTTTCCCCCCTTTCCCTCCCCCTCCCTCTTCCTTCCAAATCAAAATAGGGGGAGCTTGCTTAGAGGGGGAGGGAAATTTAACGTCTCCTTCTCTCTCCAGATCCCCAAAGGAGTGTGCAGTGTATGGGGGGGCTCTTCCCTCCTGGGACCCCCACCAGCACCCCCATCACGGATTTAAACAAGCCCCCCTCCTCCCCCCAATTCCCCTCCAGCCTCCATCTCCCCCCATGGCATTGCAACCCCACCCCATTGCACAACCCTCCTCCTCCTCCTTTTGGGGGGGGAGGGTCTCTTTTCCTCTCCAGAGCCTTTTGCGCAGAGCTGCCCCCCACCTCCCCCTTTCCTGCCTCTCTAGGAAGATGGACTCGCTGCGTTCCCCCCCCCCTTGGAGGACTGAATCATCCCCTCCCCCAATTCTCGCTCTGTCTTCCTCCCTCCCTCCTCCTCCTGGGGGGGGGGGGAATCTTGCTGAATTACCAAGAGGAGGAGGAAGGAGGGAAGGAGGAAGAGGGCCCACGAGGCCTTTTTCCTTGCGGGGGGGGGGAAGAGATATAGGGAAGGAGGGGAGGGGTGTTTTGGGCCTGGATCTGCCCCCCCTTCATTCCTCCCCCCCTTTCCCTCCCCCTCCCCTCCCTTCCAAATTAAAATGGGCGGGAGATCCCCAAAAGAGTGTGCAGTGTATGTGTGGAGGGGGCTCTTGATTCCATCAAAAACACCACCTCCATCCCCATAAAGGGACGCCCAGGAGGGTCTTTCCTCCTCCCCCTTCCCTCACCCCCATCTCCCCCCAATCTCCCAGCAACCCCCCCTCCTCCTCCCCTCCAATAGCATTGCAACCTCCCCATTCCACCACGCACCTCCTCCTCCTCCTCCTCCTCCTTTGGGGGGGTGTCTCTCTTTTCCTCCTCCCCTTCCAGCAACCACAGACGAGAGCCTTCTTTTTTTGGGGGGGGGTATAGTCTCTTTGGAGAACAGGCCCCTCCCTGGGAGCCTTTCGGGTTTCCTGCCACTCTAGGAAGCGGGACTCGCTGCCCTCCTGCCCCCCCCTTGGAGGACCGAATACTGCCCAGCCCCCAGAAGTCCCCGGAAGGGAATTGGGGGGGGGGGGGTCCGGCATCTTCCTCCTCCTCCTCCCTTTCTTCTTCTTCTTCTTCTTCTTCTTCCTCCTCCTCCTCCTCCTCTTCTTTTTCTTCCCCCTCCTCCTCCTCCTCCTCCCTTTCTTCTTCTTCTTCTTCTTTCTTCTTCCTCCTCCTCCTCCTCCTCCTCCTCTTCTTTTTCTTCTTCCTCCTCCTCCTCCTCCTCCCTTTCTTCTTCTTCTTCTTCTTTCTTCCTCCTCCTCCTCCCCCCCTTTCTTCTTCTTCTTCCTCCTCCTCCTCCCCCCTTTCTTCTTCTTCTTCTTTCTTCTTCTTCCTCCTCCTCCCCCTTTCTTCTTCTTTTTCTTCTTCTTCTTTTTCTTCTTCTTCTTCTTCTTCCTCCTCCTCCCCCTTTCTTCTTCTTCTTCTTCTTCTTCTTCTTCTTCTTCTTCTTCTTCTTCTTCTTCTTCTTCTTCTTCTTCTTCTTCTTCTTCTTCTTCTTCCCCATTTCAGGCGGTGAGCGTGCAGGGAGAGGACTTCCTTCTCCTTCCCTCCGGAGCCCCCCCTTCCCTCCCTTCCTACAAATCCCTGAAGTTACCAAACTTTTTCCTCCACCAAATTGGGAGGGGTTGCTAATTCGCTAGAGGATAGGATGAAAATCCAAAAGGACCTTGACAGATTAGAATGCTGGGCCAAAGCTAACAGAATGGATTTCAACAGAGGGAAATGTAGGGTGCTACATCTAGGTTAAAAAAAAATGAATTGCACAAATATTAGATGGGGGATACTTGGCTGGAGGATAGTACCTGTGAAAGGGATTTGGGAGTCTTGGTGGACCACAAATTGAACATGAATCAGCAGTGTGATGCGGCAGCCAGGAAAGCCAATGTGATTCTTTGTTGCATCAACAGAAGCATAGTGTCTAGGTCACGGGAAGTGATAGTGCCACTCTATTCTGCTCAAGTCAGACCCCACCTGGAGTACCGTGTCCAGTTCTGTGTGCCTCAGTTTAAAAAAGATGTTGACAACCTCGAGTGGGTGCAGAGGAGGGCGACCAGGATGGTTGAGGGTCTGGAGGAAATGTCTTATGAGGAACGGCTTAGGGAACTGGGAATGTTTAGCCTTTCAAAAAGAAGACTGAGAGGGGATATGATAGCTATGTTTAAATATTTGAAAGGATGTCATATTGAAGAGGGAACAGGTTTGTTTTCCATGGCGTCAGAGATTCCATTTGAACATTAGGAAGAACTTCATGACAGTTAGAGCTGTTCGGCAGTGGAATATGCTGCCACGGAGGGTGGTGGAGTCTCCTTCTTTGGAGGTTTTTAAGCAGAGGCTGGATGGCCATCTGTCGGAAATATTGTGATGGGGGTTCCTGCATGGCAGGGGGTTGGACTGGATGGCCCTGGAGGTCTCTTCCAACTTTATGATTCTATGATGTGAAATGCAGCCTGCCCAAGTCCCCCCGGTCTGGCTCCACTCCTGGGGTGGTGGGGTGGTGGTGGAATCAAGCAGTTTCTTCTCCAAGGTCCCATTCCTCGTAGGACGTTGGCCATCAGTCGCCTGAACTGGTTTCTCTCCAAAGCTCTTATTCTCAACCGAGCTGCTCTGCTCCCTTTGCAGACCCATGGGCTTAAGTTCTTAATGCCAGAACGTTCTTCTACACCCCCAGGGTCCACGCTTCCCATCTATTTTTCCTTGAAGGGTAACCTGCAGCAGATGGTGTGTGTTATTGTGCATGATGTGACCAAAATACTGTCATTTTCTTCGCTTTACTGTATTGAGACTGTCTAGCATTTTATTCATGGGCCCAACCCACAGCCACATGAGTGACTCTGGCTGGCCACGTCATGTCTGCACGTCCACATTTCGAATGCTTGCCGTTTCCGACGAAATGCCTAGGTAAGGATCCAGGTCTCAACAAGTCTAGAGAAGTTTACTAAATACATATGGTTGAAGTAAAAGGGAACGGTTCCCCCAACACTTGCATGCTACTTGTGTCGGACTCTAGGGGCAGCGCTCATCTCTGTTTGCAAGCCAAAGAGCCAGTGTTGTGCAAGCCCATGGCCATGTGGCTGGCATGGCTGCGAGGAAACACTGTTTTCCCTTCCCGCTTTTTATGGCGGTGCCTATTTATCTGCTTGTATTTACATGCTTTCTAATTGCTAGGTTGGCAGGAGCTGGGTGATCAGTGGAACTCACTCTGCTGCGTAGCACCCAGGACTGCACACCAAAAATCACGGTAGGAGTTTGGGAGAGGGTAGTCATGTTAGTCTTTGCAAGAATTCCTCGCCAAAAATAAAGAAAAAATAAAAGAAAACAAAAGACACAAAATATGTGGCACCTTAAAAGACTAACTTTCATATTTTTATGAACAAATGATCGATACACTGGTCAAAGATACTATGATAAGATGGGCAGAAAATTTTGGTTATTCTATTCATCTAAACAAATGGGACTCTTTGTGGAATACAGTTAAACTCTTTAAATCTATAGCCTTTAAGGAAAATTGTTACAAGATAAGAACATAAGAACATAAGAAGAGCCATTCTGGATCAGGTCAAAGGCCCATCTAGTCCAGCTTCCTGTATCTCACAGTGGCCCCCACCAGATGCGTTGGGGAGCGCATGAGACTAGATATCTGTCTCCTGATACCACTCCCCTGCACCTGGCCCTTGAAGTACCCTGGTTTAAACCCTGGAGGTTACACATCTCCATCATGGTTTGTAACCTGTGATGGACTTTTCCTCCAGGAATCTGTCCAATCCCCTTTTGAAGGCATCCAGGTCAGATGCCATCACCACATTGTGTGGCAGGGAGTTCCATAGACTTACAACGCGCTGGGTGAAAAAATATTTTCTTTTGTCAGTTCTTACTCTCCCAGCCCTCAATTTGAGTGTATGTCCCCTAGTTCTGGTATTTTGGGAGAGGGAGAAGAGCTTCCCTCTATCCACTTTACTCATATCCTGCATTATTTTGTATGTCTCAATCATATCCCCCCTCAATCGCCTTTTTTCCAGACTAAAGAGGCCCAAATGTTTTAGCCTTTCTTCATAAGGGAGGTGCCCCAGCCCAGTAATCATTTTAGTCGCTCTCTTCTGCACCTTTTCCAGTTCCACTATGTCTTTCTTGAGATGCGGTGACCAGAATTGTACACAATACTCCAGGTGGGGCCTTACTATTGTTTTGTATAATGGCATTATAATGTTGGCTGTTTTATTTTCAATCCCCTTTTTGATAATCCCTAGCATGGAATTGGCCTTCTTCACCGCTGCCACACATTGGGGAGACACCTTCATGGAGCTGTCCACCAACACACCAAGATCTCTTTCCTGGTCCGTCACGGATAACTCAGAGCCCATGAGTTGATAGATGAAGTTTGGATTTTTTGCCCCAATATGCATTACTTTACATTTGGTAACATTAAAACGCATTTGCCATTTCTCAGCCCATTCCCCCAGTTTGGAGAGATCCTTCTGGAGCTCTTCACAATCTTTTCTGGTTTTTACCACATGGAAAAGTTTTGTGTCATCGGCAAACTTGGCCACCTCACTGTTTATCCCTGTCTCCAGGTCATTTATGAACAGATTGAAAAGCACCGGTCCCAGGACAGAGCCCTGAGGCACACCGCTTTTCACTTCTCTCCATTGTGAAAATTTCCCATTGACACCTACTCTTTGTTTCCGGGATCTCAACCAGTTCTAAATCCATAAGAGGACCTGCCCTCTTATCCCCTGATTGTGCAATTTTCTCAGCAGCCTTTGGTGAGGGACTGTGTCAAAAGCCTTTTGAAAATCCAGATAGACGATATCAACCGGTTCACCCAAATCCACGTGCCTGTTGACCTTTTCAAAAAATTCTAAGAGGTTTGTCAGAGAAGATTTACCCTTACAGAAGCCATGCTGATTTTCTCTCAGCAAGGTTTGTTCTTTTATGTGTTTTAAGATTTTCTCTTGGATGAGGCTTTCCACTATCTTCCCTGGGACAGATGTAAGGCTAACCGGCCTGTAGTTTCCTGGGTCCCCCCTCCTTCCTTTTTTAAAAATTGGTGTGACATCTGCTATCCTCCAGTCCTCCGGCACTGTGGCCGTTTTAAGAGACAAGTTGCATATAACCATTAAGAGATCTGCAATTTCATTTCTCAGTTCCCTAATAACCCTTGGGTGGATGCCATCTGGGCCAGGTGACTTGTTAATCCTCAATTTATCAATTAGTCCTAAAACCTCCTCTCTTTTAACCTGTATTTGATTTAATTCTTTAGTCAAGATGTTTTATAGATGGCATTTCCCCCCCCCCACCGTTTATCTAAGATGTATAATTGCTCACCCAAATGTTGGAAATGTAAACATGATAGTGGTACCTTTTACCATATGTGGTGGATATGTAAAGAGGAAAAGGCATATTGGATAATGGTAAAATTGTTTTTAGAAAGATATTTGAAGATTAAGTTAGAGCTTAGACCAGAATTTTTTCTATTAAATATAGTAGATATTAATATCTCATATGACCAGAAATATGCACTTCATCATGTAATAGTTGCTGCAAGGATACTGTATGCGAAATTTTGGAAACAACCAGAAGTGCCCACAGAGAGAAACTTCCACGAAAAGATAAGAGAATGTATTGAAACTGACAGACTCTCCAGTTTTCTAAAGGGAGAATACGATGAGATTTCCCGGAAAAGATGGCAAGAAGTAACAAACTTATTAGTATTGTGATATTATTTGGTTATTTGTTAATATGTTAAACCGTTATTTTTGGCTTGATATACTTAATGTAATTTTTATAGTGTATTCCCTCCCCCTCCCCCATACCCTCCCTCCTTCGCCCCCCCAAAAATCCAATAAAATTAGTTAAATGCAAAAAAAGACTAACTTTCATATTTTAATGTAACGTTTCGTGGACTACACGTCCACTTCTTCAGACATACAAAATCCATTCTTGAGTGTTTCCCTAATCCATATGAATTTTATTTCCGCTTTTTCTCATTGACTTCTTGGTTTTTTATGATTCTGTTCCAAAATGGATCCAGAAGCCACTGCGGATGGAGTGAGGCGGGTCAGAACTATGATTTTTGGTGTGCAATCTATGTGCAGAGATGGGGCCTAGGATGGCAGCATGTTTTGGGGGGCGATCTTGGATTTAAAAAAAAAAAATGCTGAGGACAGGATGTGAGATTCATTTGGGGGCTGATCCTGGGTAAAAATCAGGGAGATGCATCTGGATCCGTGCCATGGATCCATGCTTTTTGCGCCACTGCGGGACCGTGCCCTGACGACAAGTAATGCATATTGGGGCAAAAACTCAAAACTATATCTATCAACTCATGGGCTCTGAGTTATCAAAAAGGGGGTTGAAAATAAAACAGCCAACATTAAAATGCCATTATAAAAAATGATAGTAAGGCCCCACCTGGAGTATTGTGTACAATTCTGGTCACCGTCCGCATCTCAAAAAAGACATAGTGGAATTGGAAAAGGTGCAAAAGAGAGCGACTAAAATAATTACTGGGCTGGGGCACCTCCCTTATGAGGAAAGGCTAAAACATTTGGGGCTCTTTAGTCTGGAAAAAAGGCGCCTGAGGGGGGATATGATTGAGACATACAAAATAATGCAGGGCATGAGTAAAGTGGGTACAGGGAAGCTCTAGGGGTCATACACTCACATTGAGGATTGAGAACTGGTTGAGATCCCGGAAACAAAGAGTAGGTGTCAATGGGAAATTTTCACAATGGAGAGAAGTGAAAAGCGGTGTGCCCCAGGGCTTGGTCCTGGGACCGGTGCTTTTCAATCTGTTCATAAATGACCTGGAGACAGGGATAAACAGTGAGGTGGCCAAGTTTGCAGATGACACAAAACTTTTCCATGTGGTAAAAACCAGAGAAGATTGTGAAGAGCTCCAGAAGGATCTCTCCAAACTGGGGGAGTGGGCTGAGAAATGGCAAATGCGTTTTAATGTAACCAAATGTAAAGTAATGCATATTGGGGCAAAAAATCCAAACTTCATCTATCAACTCATGGGCTCTGAGTTATCCGTGACGGATCAGGAAAGAGATCTTGGTGTGTTGGTGGACAGCTCCATGAAGGTGTCTCCCCAATGTGTGGCAGCGTGAAGAAGGCCAATTCCATGCTAGGGATTATCAAAAAGGGGATTGAAAATAAAACAGCCAACATTATAATGCCGTTATACAAAACAATAGTAAGGCCCCACCTGGAGTATTGTGTACAATTCTGGTCACCGCATCTCAAGAAAGACATAGTGGAACTGGAAAAGGTGCAGAAGAGAGCGACTAAAATGATTACTGGGCTGGGGCACCTCCCTTATGAAGAAAGGCTAAAACAATTGGGCCTCTTTAGTCTGGAAAAAAGGCGCTTGAGGGGGATATGATTGAGACATACAAAATAATGCAGGGTATGAGTAAAGTGGATAGAGGGAAGCTCTTCTCCCTCTCTCAAAATACCAGAACTAGGGGACATACACTCAAATTGAGTGCTGGGAGAGTAAGAACTGACAAAAGAAAATATTTTTTCACCCAGCGCGTTGTAAGTCTATGGAACTCCCTGCCACAGGATGTGGTGATGGCATCTGGCCTGGATGCCTTCAAAAGGGGATTGGACAGATTCCTGGAGGAAAAGTCCATCACGGGTTACAGGCCATGATGGAGATGTGTAATCTCTAGGCTTTAAACCAGGGTACTTCAGGGGCCAGATGCAGGGGAGTGGTATCAGGAGACAGATATCTAGTCTCGTGCGCTCCCAAACGCATCTGGTGGGGCCGCTGTGAGATACAGGAAGCTGGACTAGATGGGCCTTTGGCCTGATCCAGCATGGCTCTTCTTATGTTCTTATGTTCTTATGAGGGCTGGGACATTAAGAACAGACAAAAGAAAATATTTTTCACCCAGCGCGTGGAACTCCCTGCCACAGGATGTGGTGATGGCATCTGGCCTGGATGCCTTCAAAAGGGAATTGGACAGATTCCTGGAGGTAAAGTCCATCCCAGGTTACAAACCATAATGGAGATGTGTAAACGCCAGGCCTAAAACCAGGGTCCTTCAAGGGCCAGAAGCAGGGGAGTGGGATCAGGAGACAGAGATCTAGTCTCATGCGCTCCCAGACGCATCTGGTGGGGCCACTAGTGAGATCCAGGAAGCTGGACTAGATGGGCCTTTGGCCTGATCCAGCAGGGCTCTTCTTATGTTCTTATGGACAGACCTGTGATTCCTCCCGTACAATCTGTGTGACAGTGGTTTTCTCATGACCCCGTGTGAAAATGGTACAAACTCAGGTGGATCCGTGCCATGGGCCCATGCTTTTTGTGCCACTCAGAGCGGGGCCGCGCGCGCTGGAGGGGGGTGGGTGGTTCTTGTGGTGTGACATCTGGACAGGAAGGAGACGTGTGACTCCATGGCCCTTTGGGAAGGATTTCCCCATTGCCAAAACCATATACTGTATGTGGCCTCCCAGGGAGGGATGGCGTACCTTTTTGACACGTGTCATCCCACAAAGAGTAAAATTTCTGCAATGGGACTGGCAGAGTTGCCATAAAGACAAACAGAACATTGAGACACCGGGTTCTTTCAGGAATATAGGATCTTTTATTGCAATAATCGAATCAATGCATTGATGGTGCTTCTCTGAGGAGAGAAGGACACCTTCTGGGTTCTAGCAAAACAATTTATACATTTCACATAACATACACGTCAGCAGTCTTCTTTAAGAAACACGTGCAACGTCCTGAATCCAGCCCCCGGGACCAACTGCAGACCCCCCCCCCCCCACACACACACATCTTTCCCCTGCTTCGCAAGCCAGCCAGCCTCCGCAGCTGCTTCTATTGCCTAAGCAGTTCAAAGTGGTGGGCTATGTCACTTCCCCCACTCCCTCCACCCACCGCCCAGATGATCGGCATGCTGGCTAGTGAGGAATTCAAAGTGGGAGGGCCATGGCAAGGTCTCCCGCTCCCCCCCCCCACCACCACCCAGATGGTTGAGGCACCAGCTGCAGCCAAGCAGGGCAATTTAAAATGTCACAGACACCCTTTTTGGGGGGGGGGGACTGTGGTCCGGCCCCCAGTGGTGTCTGGGGGGGTAGTGGACTGGCCTGCTGTTTGAAAACTTTGAGGACCCCTGCTCTATACATGCATGACATGTAGAAACTTCCTCATGAAATATTTCTCTTGCAGACACTCTTAAGAAAGTCTTCAGAAAGAACAACAGAGACAGAGAGCTCTAACACGAGAGGAAACTGTGGGAACACAAACTACACAATATCTGAGACTAGCCGTTGGTGGCCGGCAGAAGGAGGTTGAGCAGCAGAGGTTCCGGCAATTTAGGAGAAAGGCTCTCTCTTCTTGACACACATTCTCTCCCCCCCCGCCGCCCCCCAGCACAGAGACACGGTCTTAAAAAGCCTTCATAAGATAATGTGATACAGTATATAATGGATTCTAAATTTCTTTATGGCCACTGTTACACACGGAGTGCTCAAACTCGGTGATGCGTGTGGGGATGGGGGTGGCAGAGATGGGGGTGAGAGGGGCGAGGGCAGCGAAGGGGGGGGGTTATTGAACCTGCCGCTGTTTGGGCAGAGAAGGTGAGTGCCTGGTCGCCCCCCCCCCACGACACCGCCGCCGCTCAGGAGGAGCAAGAAGAGGAGCAAGAAGGAAGGAAAGAAAAGAAGGAAAGAAGGAAGGAAAGAAAGAAAAGAAGGAAAGAAGGAAGGAAAGAAAGAAAGAAAGAAAGAAAGAAAAGAAGGAAGGAAGAGAGAGAGAGGAAGGAAGGAAAGAAGGAAGAGGAAGGAAGGAAAGAAAGAAAGAAAGAAAGAAAGAAAGAAGGAAGGAAGGAAGGAAGGAAGGAAAGAAAGAAAAGAAGGAAGGAAGAGAGAGGGGGAAGAAAGAAAAGAAGGAAGAGAAAGGAAGAAGAAAGAAAGAAGGAATGAATGAATGAAAAAAGAAAAGGAATGAAGGAAGGGAGCGGAAGAAAGGAAGCAAAAAAAGAAAGAAAGAATGAATGAAAACAGGAGGGGAGAGAGAGGAAGGAAGGAAAGAAATGAATGAATGAATGAGAGAAAGAAAGAAAAGGAAGAAAGGAAGAGAAAGAAGGAAGGAAGGTCCAAGGAGGGTTCTCTCTCTCCCCTCACCCCCATTTCCCCCCCCTCCTTGTGTGCCCCCCCCAGTCCCCCAGTAGTCGGTGTTTCCTGTCCCAGGGAGGGCCTTGAACCCAATACCAGCTCTCACCCCTTTCCCCACCGGCGGGGGCTGGCTGGAGAGGTTGCCCCCCCCCCCCATAGAAGGGAATAAAGGAGAAAGTCATCCCGACTGTGATGAAAGGCTACCATTGACCTGAGGAAGTTTCTGGACTGATTGGGTTTTTTAAATATTTTTAACCCTTTTCTTCAAGGGAGGAGGTAAGACTTGGGCTGGTGGTCGCTCCGTTCCTTTTACCCCCTGGACCAAAAGAGGAGAAAACCCAGATTCCAGATCCTCTCCATGTTTGCCAGGTAAATTTATTGATTTATTTATTTATTAAAAACCACTTCTTAGTGCCTCCAGCTCATTCTCTGCTTCTGATTTCCAGCCCCTCCTTGGTGGCCTCGCCTTCGGACCCTTTTCTCCAACCTGCTCCCCATTGATCTCGTTTCAACCGGTACCTTTAGAAATTGCTTTTCTCTTTAAAGAAGGGCTCCCCCCCTTCTTGCCACCCTTTCCTTAACATATCCTTCTTCCATGGGAGGGACCTTATTAATCCTTGCTGCTCCCATGGCATTGAATTGGGCTTTTTAAAAATCCAGCGTGACAGTCTGTGTGGCTGCGTACTCTGATTTTGATTTCTTTGAAACCAAGAATTCTAGTAGAACATGAATGGCCACTCTGGCCCCAGGACTGGAATGGGGGAAGGGGGGGGTTAAGATTCCTTGCCACAAGCTCCCTGGGTGTTCCCTCCCTCCCTTCCTCCCTCCCTTCCTTCCTCCCTTCCTTCCTTCCTTCCTTCCTTCCTTCCTTCTTCCATGCATTCATATACCACAACTACTGAAACAACTTGACCCATCCATTATTTTTAACCCTACTTTTCATGTAGTAGCCCTCAGGCACGTTGGGCCGGAAAAAGTAGACCATGACCTGTTCAATGTTGGACAGCCTTGGTTTAGTCCAAACTCAATACTAAAATCAGTACTGAAAATTCGGGCTGTGTTGGTCAGTGAGTGTATTTCAGTTTCTGATTTTCCATACAACTTTAAGTCATCCATATACAAGAGATGAGAGATTTTCCCTGAATTTTTGACAGTTTGGTACCCTAAATTTGTGTTCTGCAAAATTATTGAGAGGGGAATCAGGGCAATAGTAAATAGCAGAGGTGACAAAGAGTCACCTTGAAAAATCCCTCGTTTAATGCTAATTAATCCATAGCTTTCGTCCCTGACAAACAATTCTGTTTTCCAGTTCTTCATTGCATTTTCAATTAGGGCACTAATACTTTTACACATTGCAATGGCTTCCAGGCACTTAATAATTCAACTATGCGGTACTGAGTCAAAGGCTTTTTTTAATATCAATCCAAGTCATATATAATTTAGTTTCTCCGGGCTTTACAATTCCTAGGGTAATTTTATCAATGAGTAGCTGATCTTTTGTGCCTCTCCTTCCCCATTTGTTTCCCTTTCTGCTCTACTGGCATGATGTTGGCCGTCCACTTCACGAACCTCTCGCTGCGCGGCGAGCCGTGATTTCTGCGCGAATCGATCGGTGTTGTCCGCACGATCCTCCATTTTGCATGCGGCGCCACCCCGACCACGCCCCGCCCCCGCCCCTTAACCGTGCTCCAAGCGGGGCGAGAGATTCCCCTGCCGGAGGCCGGGAATCTCCCTCGCTTCGCATCCCGCTTCGCATCCTAATTCGCGTGTGGCCACTGATTGTTTTTTAATATATTTTTTTCCACTTACTATTCCTCCGAAATATCGATGCATCGATATTTCGGGTTACCCGTTTCTTCGAACCTGATTTCTGCGCTTGCAATATGCATGTGTTTGCGGTTGTTTATAGGGGTGAACATGTATCCCGCTGTCTCATGTCTGTTCTTTTTACAGAAATCAACAAACGCCAGTGTCACTGTTTTCCCCTGCCTTCCCCCCCCCTTCTTTTCCTGATTTACTTCGGCGGCCAAGTGGTGGCGTTTGTGTTACACCAGAGATGCTACTTTACTTTCTGGTGGCTACTCGTTGGTTTTCCTTTTTTTGCATTTTGTACCGGATGTCACCTGCACGCCATTGATTCTGCCGGTTTTATGAGTGCGGGGTGATTACCCTACCCCAACATGTGCATTTCACCCTTTCAGAAACAGTTTTTTAAACTCTAACCCTTTGCGCTTCGAATACTATTCTCTTCCGTAACGACTGAGGCTCATGCGGGCTCAGACTGTGCCTCTGAGCGTGCCCAGAGTTTAAAACGCATCTCCTTTTTTAGAACCCATTGCGAGTGACTGAAAAGTTTCACAGCCTCTGGGCATGGCCAGAGTGTAAAACAGTGTAGGGCGCGAGGATAGACCATGGGGGGCCCTCTCCCTTGGATTTCTTTAACCCTGAAAATCTTTCATCCCCTGTACGCTACTGTGTCTCTGAGCATACCCAGAATGCAAAATAAAGTTCATTATTCCCGGCTCCAATTTTAAAGACTGCTGTGTTAACCGCCCCCCTTTTACCACCCCCCCCCCACGCACACACCACACAGAAAACTCATCCGTGGGTCTGACAGTTGTGCGCCGTTGCATCGAAGCCCTGACATCATTTACTACTTCAAGTTAGGGGTGATGTGTTCGCGGGCGTAATGCGGGAACACATTTCACCCCTCGTTTGGGTTTATATCGCCCTTATGCGCTTTCTCAGCAGAGAAGCTACACAGCCTCTGGGCATGGCCAGAGTGTAAAACAGAAAACATTCTTCCAGACTCCATTTCGAGAGACCGCGGTGATTCTTCCCCCCCCCCCCCAAAACCCCATTAGCACACAGAGCAATCCTCCCGCGAGACATTCTACCCGGCTCCAGAATGTGCCTCTGAGCGTGCACAGAGTTTAAAACGCATCTCCTTTTTCAGAACCCACGGGTGACTGCTGTTTAGGGAGCGCATTTGACTTCTTTCATGCCCGGGGGGGGGGGTAATTCCTTCTAGCGGATAAGATGAAAAAGGTCCGTATGGCGCAAGGGTAGACCACGGTGGGCCCTCTCCCTTGGATTTCTTCAACCCTGAAAATCTTTCACCGCAGTACGCTACTGTGTCTCTGAGCATACCCAGAATGCAAAATAAAGTTCATTATTCCCGGCTCCAATTTTAAAGACTGCTGTGTTAACCCCCCCCATTTAACCACCCCCCCACACACACCTCGCAGAAAACTCATCCGTGGGTCTGACAGTTGTGCGCCGTTGCATCGAAGCCCTGACATCATCTACTACTTCAAGTTAGGGGTGATGTGTTCGCGGGCGTAATGCGGGAACACATTTCACCCCTCGTTTGGGTTTATATCGCCCTTATCTGCTTTCTCAGCAGAGAAGCTACACAGCCTCTGGGCATGGCCAGAGTGTAAAACAGAAAACATTCTTCCAGACTCCATTTCGAGAGACCGCGGTGATTCTTCCCCCCCCCCAAAACCCCATTAGCACACAGAGCAATCCTCCCGCGAGACATTCTACCCGGCTCCAGAATGTGCCTCTGAGCGTGCACAGAGTTTAAAACGCATCTCCTTTTTCAGAACCCAAGGGTGACTGCTGTTTAGGGAGCGCATTTGACTTCTTTCATGCCCGGGGGGGGGGTAATTCCTTCTAGCGGATAAGATGAAAAAGGTCCGTATGGCGCAAGGGTAGACCACGGTGGGCCCTCTCCCTTGGATTTCTTCAACCCTGAAAATCTTTCACCGCAGTACGCTACTGTGTCTCTGAGCATACCCAGAATGCAAAATAAAGTTCATTATTCCCGGCTCCACTTTTAAAGACTGCTGTGTTAACCCCCCCCATTTAACCACCCCCCCACACACACCTCGCAGAAAACTCATCCGTGGGTCTGACAGTTGTGCGCCGTTGCATCGAAGCCCTGACATCATTTACTACTTCAAGTTAGGGGTGATGTGTTCGCGGGCGTAATGCGGGAACACATTTCACCCCTCGTTTGGATTTATATCGCCCTTATACGCTTTCTCAGCAGAGAAGCTACACAGCCTCTGGGCATGGCCAGAGTGTAAAACAAAAAACATTCGTCCAGACTCCATTCCGAGCTACCGCGGTGATTCCTCCCCCCCCCCCCCCAAATCCCCATCAGCACACAGAGCAATCCTCCTGCGAAACCGTCTTCCCGGCTCCAGGCTGACTGACTGCTGCAACCCCCCTCCCCCTTAACCCCCCACTCAGCTCAGACTGGTCCTCCCTCCCGTGAAAAGAAGTATGACAGTTTTGAAATGTGATTGCAGTACCAGACGGACCGACTGGGGTTTATATGTGAAAGCATCCGTTGTGCCCCTGCCACAAAACCAAAAGTACAGGTCATAGCGGTTGATTTCAGTTGCACGTTTGCATTTTTCATCAGAGATTGCCACGAAGTAACCACCCCGCCGGTAATGCATGGATATGGAAATGAAAAAACTAGTGGCGTCTGAAACCCTGTATTTTCAAAAGTCTTCTCAAACCCAGGATGCACCACAGGTATCCGGGGGGGGGGGGGAGAGAATTACCCTACACACTGTAACGGGTTCCCAGGAAAACACTATATGTCACTTAAGGTACTGATCGCCAAAAGGTTATCTACGTGGTTTTAAGAAATGTCCTAAAGAAATCTACTGGGAGATTGCATAAACTAACAACTTGCTGGATCCCAGTATTGCAAGTGGTACGTTCCCATTCTCCTGCTAAGGGTCAGCAGCGATGACTGAACTTCTGAACCCTTGTTAGCCATCGGGACTGCTGGAGACGGCAGGTGCTGGGCTTCCTGGAGCCGGACCATCTTCAGCTCCGCCCACTGACCTTTCCAACACAATGGCTCAATTAGGACTGCAGGCTAGGAAAACGTTTTCCATTGTAAGCGTTCAGCAACTGCAGGACGCCTCAAACTGAAGATATCATTTGCTACTTATTATCAGTTTAGTTCTTAAAATAAACGAAACAAAGAAATGCATTGAATAGAATTATTTATTCCTTGCAAACCATCATATGCACCTTAGATACAGAGTTTTTTCCCAGGGTTCCCCACAAATAAACTGCTTCATATGATAACCGTGGCCAACAGTCTCCAAGGCTCCTGGTACCTGAACGGCACTTTTGACCCCTCCCCCAATTGGTTGAAATTAGTTTCATTTTCCACAGGGCTGCTCGGAGACAGGGCTCTAGCACTTATAAAAACCCAGGACCACTTTTTGGAAAGGTGTGGAGAGGTAGTGCAGAGGAGGCTTGTCTTAAGGATTGTTTTCTTTCGAGTTTGTTAAATTAGGGTTAAAAGATCATTGGAGGAAGATGGAACGTGGTGGTAGGGGCAGATACTGGACTGAGGCAGAGGTCACGGCTTTATTGGACATATTGATTCAACACAGGCTTGGTCCTGTGTTGTTTCATATGCTTCCTAGAAGAAATGAGCCTGCCTTTAGGCTTGCGTCTAGAGAGCTTGCCAGGCTGAACTACCACAGGACCTCAAAGCAAATTAGGTCTAAATTTAAAACTCTCAGGCAGAACTTTAATAGGTGCTTGTACTATTTTGGGGAACAAGCAGAAGAAAGACAACAAGCTGCCTACTGGAACCAGTTACTCCAGTTATGGATTATGGCAGACCGCCCAGACCCTGCTCATCTTTTTCCTGCGGGTGAGTAAAATCGAGGATTGTTATTAAAATGGTAGATAATAAAATAGGCTGCAATGTGATCTGCAGATTGGAAGCCAGGGGGGGTCCTGGCAAAGTCTCTCTTAGATCTGCTTTAATCATGCGGCCTGAAGAGACTGATTCGGACAGAAATGATGGCATGTCGCGAAGACTAGGTTTTGTATAATGCCAACCCCATCAGCAGTTATTTTATTCTGCCTACAGGAGCAGGCCCAGCAAGTTGAAAGAGTATTCATATTAATGTGAAACATGCTGAAAAATAAATTAAGAGGTCTTAACCCTTTTTCTAGGTAAAGATTTATGCCTGACAAAATTTTCTTAACCACATCCATTCTCTGAAAGCGTCTGTCCCTTCCATAAATTCCACGTCTGAAGTAGAGGGTCAGGGTATAACATCTTCTTCCTGGCTGGCTCGGTGGCTGCCTCAGCCTCCCAAACCATCCAGTAATTGTTTCTGATCTGAACTTTCTCCAGCCAAATCGGCACTAGTACATCCAATTAATTTTGAATGTCCATTAACTGGTATTTTTAACTGAAAATATATGGTCCCTTTCAGATATTTAGCTACTTTCTTAACTGCTTCCCAATCATTTTTGTTGGTGCATGCAGTTTTCTACTTAAAATGCCAACAGTAGCCGTAAATGACTTGCTAGTTGTAGTAAAATATAAACATATAATATTGTACCCAGAGCGCCCCAGAGGGAGACCACAGCTGCGGTATAAGGATATCTGTAAGAGGGACCTGAAGGCCTTGGGAATGGACCTCAACAGTTGGGAAACCCTGACCTCCGATCGCACTGTCTGGAGGCAAGAGATACAGCATGGTCTACATAAATTTGAAGAGGCATTTGTCCAACAGGCAGAGGAAAAGAGGCAGGCACAGAAAGAACGAAACTCAAGGACCAGGCAAGAAACAGAATACATCTGCCCCCAGTGCGGTAGAGACTGCCATTCCCGAATTGGTCTATTTAGTCACACTAGGTGTTGTTTTTAGGATCTCTACTCCAGGCATAATACCATAGTCTTTCGAGACTGAAGGATGCCAATGATGATAATATTGTACCTAGTGCTGCTGTATATTTTGTATAATTTGGTAAAATCTCACATTCCATTTTACAGTTATGCTTATATTTAAGATCTACTTAAAGATAAGCATAACTTAAACATGCTGCCCCAAAGGAGGGTGGTGGAGTCTCCTTCTTTGGAGGTTTTTAAGCAAAGGCTGGGTGGCCACCTGTCGGAAATACTGTGATGGGGGTTCGTGCATGGCAAGGGGTTGGACTGGATGCCCCTCGAGGTCTCGTCCAATTGTAGGATTCTATGATTCTACTGCTTCTAACAATTCAATAATAAATGCAGATCATGAATAATGATATTATATTTTATATCACCCAATTAGATGGTCTCTCCTTTTGCATGAAACTTTTGCACTTTTTTAAATATTCCCCTTTACTCTTTGTAGCAACCAAAAGGTCATCTCAGGATATAAAAATATATCAGGCAAAAGCCAAAGAAACAATACAAAACAAGATGTCGAAAACATGTGGCGCCTTAAAGACTATCATATTTTAATGTGAGCTTTCGTGGACACGTCCACTTCGTCAGACATATGAAAACAAAATAAAAGTGTAAACAAAAGCTCACATTAAAATATAATAGTCTTTCAAGTGTCACATTTTTGATATCTTGTTTTGTTTTATTCCAATCGATTTTCATCGTCATCCCCTTGTTGAAATCTCTGTGGAATCAGCATAAAGTAATCATGAAATTAAAAATGCAATAGATTTTAAAATACATTGCAGAAGATATTAAATGTTTGAGCTGGGAGAAGTCGATCATATTAAGGGTTTATAGTTTCTGTGGTTTTTTGTGTGTTTTGTTGTTGTTGATGTAGAGACGTTGGGATAGCCCGGCCAAAGAACCGGTTTTTAAGTAGTTTTTTCAGGTCATTAGAAAAGGGGCCAGACCGATAGCAAGCTGTAACACCATATTTTTCTGTCTACAAGACGTCCCCATGTCTAAGAGGCCCCACCACCTGCCACAATTTTCCAGCTGAAAGTTATTCATTTATTTATTTATTTGTTTTATTTTTATACCGCCCATCTCCCAACAGGAACTCTGGGCGGTTTACAAATAGTTAAAAACAGCGGTATAGACAAAAAATAGGGTGAAAACCCTCAGGCAAGTGGCATCAATGGGCGAAAGAGGAAAAAAACTGAAATAAATAAGATTACATTGAATTAAATTAAGTAAAATTAAAATTAGAGGTCACCATATGCCTCCCTAAACAGCATGGTTTCTCTCATTGACTTACTTCCGTGTATAAGACGGCCCTAAAATTTTAGTCTAACAATTTCTAGTAAAAAATATAGTCTGGAAAAACACAGCAGCTTCCACCACTGAGGATGGACCGCTGAGAAAGCCTGGTTCTTTTTTAACTAACTCCGCCACCGCCGCCCGGACCCCTGTGGTGGTACTCGGCATCCTCCACTGTCCTCCCTCGGCTGCAGGGGTAGTTCAGGCAGATCCAGTTGGAGGGAGGCGTCCTTCTGGTTCCCAAGATCGCAAACCATTGAGGGCTTTATGGGCTTGAATTACCTCCTTGAAGCCAGCACAGAAGTGGACCTGGGACCAGTGTCAGCTGGCCAGAATTGGGGGGGGGGGAGATTATGTTGGCATTTATTACCTCTGCTGGATAACCTGGACACTATATTCTGGACCTGACAAGGCCTCTTGGAAAACGGGCAGTATAAAAATAAATAAACAAATAAACCATAAAATTGCTACATTGTTAGAGGCTCAGAACATGAGAGATTGTAACCCTGTTCCATCACCTATGGTTCCCGGTTATTTTTCTGTGGATGAACAGGATAGTCCGCCTTTTGATACCAAGAGATATATCAGTCCGTTGTAGGGACATTACAATGACTGGCACTGTCTACTAAGCCAGATAATTACCTTTGCTGTAAACATGGTTAGTAGATACTGTTCTAAACCGGAAAGCAGTGAAACGCATTCTGAGGTGTGTAAAGGCTACCATGAATCATAGAATAATCATAGTTAAGGAGAAGACTGTTGGGGTTGGAGAAAAACCTCCTGATGGAATAACTAACACTTGTGGCGAGATACAGGGAGCTCAGTTGTTGTTCCTATGGGGGTTGTGATTTGGTGAAGGGGAGATGTAGATCAAGGGAGAGATCACAAGATGCCTGGCCGTCTGGCCGTCTGTCTGTTTTCTCTCGCCACGCGAAGGACTGTTTCTCTGCTGCCAGCAAGCTGGGTCCTCATTTTACCAACCTCAGAAAGATGGAAGGCTGAGTCAACCATGCGCTGGCTGCTACCTGGGATTGAACCCCCAGGTCATCGTGAGCACCGTTTCAGCTGCAGGACCCAGGCATTTATCTCCCTGCGATTAGAGCTGGCCCAACCCACCCGATCCTCCATGGCTCTCTGTAAGGGTTCGTGTGTGTCAATAAGGAATTCAGTTGAGGAGTTAGGAACAGGCACCTTAGTTTCTTGAAAATGCAAAGAACTTTTATTAAACATATCATGATACACTCTTTCATTATCTTTCTTATCTTGAAGTCCAAAAATGGGGGTCAATACAGGGATTTCGAAACTTGGATTAACAGAACTGTCCAATAAGACATCACTTCATATCAGTAATTTCCTGTCTACTTGCGGTGAACTTGAGACTGTGCCACCAACAGTCCTGCACAACTGCTCCCGTAACAGTGATGTTGAATCATTGGCGGGTGATTCCAACCCCAACCCGGGATCCATCCCAGAGGATTAGGATGGGAAATCCCTCTTTTCGACCCTTGGTTTCGATGGGTTACCTCAGAAGGGAAATGGGGAGGTCTTGCCGGTGTAGGTAGACGGAGCCCTATATCCTTGCTCCGGACCACCTCTATCTTCCTTGCCACCCCCAGTCTACTGTCCCTAACCGCCAGAGTTCCGCGCGCCTCCACCTCGCCCTCTTGGTATTCTGCTCCCGTCTCGCGCCTTTCTGTTTGCACGCTGACTTCTCTGAACAAAACTCTATTCATCCAACCCTCAGTTTGCATCCCTACCTGTTTATATAGCTTCTCCATGTCTCTATATACTTGAACCCCAACATGCCAGAGTCATAGAATCCTAGAGTTGGAAGAGACCTCAAGGGCCATCTAGTCCAACCCCCTGCCATGCAGGAACCCCCATCACAGTATTTCCAACAGATGGCCATCCAGTCTCTGCTTAAAAAAACTCCAAAGAAGGAGACTCCACCACCTTCCTTTGTGGCAGCATCTTCCACTGCCGAACAGCTCTAACTGTCATGAAGTTCTTCCTAGTGTTCAAATGGAATCTCTTTTCATTAGTCTTCCCACCACGAACTTATTCTCCCATCCATCCATCCGTAATCCTATTGTCCTAGTGTCTTTTCTTTCCTCTATCTTCGATTGAAATCCCTTATGTCTTCCTCTGCATTTCCATTCTTCCACCTGCACTCCTTCCTCCTTGAAATGCTTAACTGTTACTCTTTCTATATCAGTTTGAGTAGAAATATTTTTCACATCTCTGGTTATCCCTTCTATCTCTTCTCTTAGCACTTCCCAAGTCATTGCCCTTCTAATAACAGCTAAAAACCCTTCAGTCATTCTAGTTTGTACATCTTTCTTTTCTGGGTTTTCTTTTACTTCACTGCTTTCCACACTCTTATCTTCAAAGAATAATTTCCCAGGCATTTCCTCCAGCTTCATCTCTTCTTTGTTCTTTTCCATGCTGTGTCCCATGCTATCCTCAGTGGACGGACCCACCACAGCCATGTCCTTTCTCTCCGTCTCACACTCTCTCGCTCCGGGTGGCCACCCACCCCCATGGAGGCCCGCAGGGTAGCAACGCATAAACGGGCCTTATCGGCAGGCGGCCCAGCTCTCTGGCATAAACTACCGAGCGAGATACGCCAGGCTCCTTCCTTGGCATCCTTTTAAAAAGTTGTTAAAACCTGGCTGTTTAGGGATGCCTTCGACAATCACTAGGGCTTGTATCATTTTTCCTTTTCTTGTGGTTTGTACCCGTCATCAATTGTCCTCCACCTCTTGCCTATCATCTAATAGTTGTGGGATATTTCCCCCTTTATTTTATTATTATTATTATTGCCTTTTTATTTACTATTTACTATTACTATTTTGTGGACTTTTTGGTGTGTTTTTATGTGAACCTCCCAGAGTTCCCTTTTGGGAAATTGGTGTGGTACATAAATATAAAAACAAATACATAAATAAATGTAACCACTGTGCCACAGGGCTCCCAGCAAAGTTTTGTTGACGTAGATATGTTGCTGTATTGAAGACTGACTGTATGCGTGAATTACTTGGAGGGGAGAATTCCTGTTTTGCAACTCTGTGAAAGGTGTTGCCACATCCATCCTAACACTTTATTTTGATGACAGTCAGATACTCCCCAAGTGTATTCCATACCCTCCTTCCTCAGAATTGTACAGCTTTGTTTCATGCTTCTGAAACAAATTGTCTCCTATGAAATAACTGCTTACATTTCCATTATATCCTCTCTACATTTAATTTCATTCAGTTTTCTAATGTTCTTAATGAAGGCCTCTCATATAATTCAATGAAAATTTTATTATAATTTGACATTGTTCTTTGGCTCTTTTTTCCACGGGCAATGTACTTGTTTGATATATTATCTCTGAATTGAAATGCCAGGAATTATTGTTCCAACCAAATAATCCATTTCTGTTATCAGATGGTTTTAAGAATAGGAATAGGAATCTTTATTGTCATTGCCTCCTTGCAGGAACAACGAAATTTTGTGGTTGCTATATTCAACTCATTTAAAACATTTCACATAGATTTAAAAACAGGTACAACACATAATAATATGACATATAAAATGACTAAAATATGACATATAAAATAAGCTGACTTCAAAGTCCAGAATTTCCGTTTAAGGCCAATATTGCTGTAAAAAAAAGCTATTTTTGAGACGGTTTGTTCTTGCCCTCAGTACTCTCTCTATATCTCCGTTCCTCTCCCCCCTCTCAGCAGCTTCTTTTATTGATTTCAACTGGTCACAGGCACGTAAGCAAAACCATCCAATGGACATACAAGTTATAAATAGCTCTCTACCCAGCAACCACTCGAGCATGCTCAGTATCAAGCATTACCTCAGCAGGAAACCATTCAGTGATGTACATTTTCACTCAGCGCCATCTTTGGGATAGGCTGTTTAAGCTTGTGATAGGCTAACTTGCAGACAGATCATATCCAATCAGTTTCTCTTACAGTGGTGACGTATAGAAACATAGAGTGTCTATGCTCTTTCAGAGCTATTTTCTTATAGCATGGATGTTAGATTCCCACATCACCCACTTTGTTTCTCTGCCATATATTTTGTCAATGTAATGTATGCTGTTATGCTGTTGAACTTTGTATAAGTTCTGTGATGCTGTGATATATTTCTGTATAGTTTGTAATATAGCTGTACCGTTTGTTATACGAGGGTCCACTGTGTATGGAATTTTTCTTTTAATCTTTCAAATAATTCCAGACTATAAACCTTATTAATGTGAAATGTACTATGAGATTAAGTAGAATTTCCCACCGCTTTCCCCCTCCCCCTCCCTCTCACCCATCTCCTTTTCACCCACCGCATGAAACGTAGACAACATAGTCTCTCACACCTACGTCTGCACTGTTCCATGGGGGAATGCCATCATGAGGCTGAGAAAAGCAGTGCTGAGGAAAAAGACCTCCTTGGTCTCACAGTCTGCCTTTCTACACATGGATCTAGACTAGGAATCCGCGTGTTTTAGGTACTGCTCCATGTCAATTCATGACTGCAATTGTCGTCTTGTTACAACTTGTCTAGCAAACTATTCTGAAAAGTAGAGCCACTTTGCTCGTCCTCTCTCACCAGATTTCTGGAAATTGAGTCATGGTGACTGGACTTCTTTTCTTGAGAGAAAGAAGTCCCATTGCCATGATTCAACTTCCAGATAAACTCACCTGAATGACTGAGAAGGATTCTCACCAGGTAAATCACTAGGCTCACCCTTGAGAAAATAGGAGTCTTCAAGCCAATTTTTTTGCCTTTAAACACTCCACCACCTCACCTCCGCTATTGTCTTCTCCCCTAGTGCCTTCCATGATTCAACTTTGCAAGGCAGCTGGGAGTCTTCCCATGTTTCATGCGTTTAGGAAGCTTTTTGCCTGCTGTGGGTCCTTGGATGTACATGTAGATGAGGACTCTGGCTAAAGCTCTTTCCTCAATCCACACATTTCTCAGGTTTCTCCTGCGTGTGAGTTTTTTGATGTGCTCTAAGGTTACTGTTTTTACTGAAAGTCTTTCCACATTCCATGCATTCAAATGGTTTCTCTCCTGTATGAGTTCTTTCATGGGAACGAAGTGAATCGTTTTGACTGAAGCCCTTTCCACACTCTGAGCATTTATATGGTTTCTCCCCAGTGTGAGTTATTTGATGTGCACGAAGGTTACTGGTACAAATGAATCTCTTTCCGCATTCCAGGCATTGATGTGGCTTCTTCCCTGTGTGGGTCCGTTCGTGTAAACGTAAAGATCCGCTACGACTGAAACTCTTTCCACATTCCATGCATGTAAAAGGTTTCTCCCCTGTATGGATCCTTTGGTGTGCACGTAGATCTCCACTCTGTCGGAAGCTCGTCCCACATTCCGTGCATGTAAAGGGTTTCTCCCCCGTGTGGGTCCTTTGGTGTAAATTAAAAGCACTGCCCTGATTGAAGCTCTTCCCACATTCCATGCATGTAAAGGGCTTCTCTCTGGTGTGGATCCTTCGGTGTTTGGTGTATGACCCACTGTCACTGAAGCTCTTTCCACATTCCATGCATGGATATGGCTTCTCCCCTGTGTGAGTTCTTTCATGGGATCGAAGTCGACTGCTCAGAGAGAAACGCTTCCCACATTCTTCACATGTATAAGGTTTCTGCTCAGTGTGGGTCCTTTGATGCACATTTAGATGTGTACTGAGTCTGAATTTCTTGCCACATTCAATGCACGTGTACGGTTTTTCTCCTGTGTGGATCATCTGATGTGAATTGAAGTTACCTCTTTGGTTGAAGCTCTTGCCACATTCCAGGCATTCGTATGGTTTTTCCCCGGTGTGGGTTCTTTGATGTTTAATACATGGTGCATTCGTACTGAATCTCCTCCCACAAAACACACATTCATATGGCTTCTCCCCTGTGTGAGTCCTTTGATGTAAACCAAGGTTACCTTTGTCAAGGAACCTCTTCCCACACTCCTTGCATTCAAATGGTTTCTCCCCCGTGTGAAATCTGAGGTGCCTTTCAAAGCCAGAGGTCCATCTGAAGCTCTTCCCACATTCTAGACATTTGTAGGGCGTCTCCCCAGTGTGTGTCTTTTGATGCTGACTAAGCTGACTTCTCTGACTGAAGCTCTTTTCACATTCCAGGCATTTGTAGAGTTTCTCCCCAGTACGAGTTCTTTCAAGAGATTGTAGACTTCCCCTCACACTAAAGGTCTTCCCATAAGACATAGCTTTATTTGATTTCTCTTCTGTGTGGGATCTTTGCTTTTTCATACAAGAACTGCCTCACCCGTGTGGCGTCTGTAAGGTCTTTTCTAGCGTACGCTACAGTTGCTGTTTCCTCCCAGGCTGGGTCATTTCCTCCTTTTTTGCTGTTGTTCTTGGGGTTCAGGGAAGCAAAGGATTACTCCTTCTCAATTTTTTGATCTTGTTTGGCTTCCAGTCTTCTTTTTTCCTGTTTCAGGCTCAGTTGACTTCAAACTATTCTTTCCCTGAGATAAAATAAAATTTAAATTATATGCATCATTAAAGTGGGAGGCACCTGCAATCAGGCCCCCTTCCCTCTCTAAATTTAAAGGACTCCCAAGGAAATAATTGTGTGTTTGTGATTATGTACAATACATCCTTCCCATCTGGCTTGAGGCACTCTGGAAAAAGGTATCCCTGGTCCAGCAGGGCTCTTCTTATGTTCTTATTGATTTCATGGTAAGTCAGGTATTTCAGGAGTAGTTTTACCCCCAGAATAAGTTTCCAAGTCCCAGCCCATCACTTTGTTCACTATACTACAAAATCTTAAAATATAAGAGTAACCAGCGATTTCCCACACAGGAATCATTAGAGGACGAAAGAGGCTGCAACCAACATGCATGGCATATTTAACAATGGATTTCACTCATAAAATATGCAACTAGAGAATAAAGCAATATCTTGTGACTATCTATTCCTGGCTAGTAGCTAAAGACAGTAAAGGGAGGATCTATGAAACCAAGAATGGATCCTCCTGTTTTCATTGGATTTTCCCATGCCAATTCAATGTCAAATCATCGACTGTACAAAATAAACATTTGGGGCTCTTTAGTCTGGAAAAAAGGTGCCTGAGGGGGGATATTATTGAGACGTACGTAATAATGCAGGGCATGAGTCAAGTGGATAGAGGGACGCTCTTCTCCCTCTCCCAAAATACCAGAACTAGGGGACATCTGCTCAAACTGAGGGTTGGGAGAGTGAGAACAGACAAAAGAAAATATTTTTTCACCCAGAGCATTGTTAGTCTGTGGAACTCCCTACCACAGGAGGTGGTGATGGCATCTGGCCTGGATGCCTTCAAAAGAGGATTGGATAGATTCCTGGAGGAAAAGTCCATCACAGGTTACAAACCATGAGGGAGATGTGTCATCTCCAGCCTTAAAACCAGGGTACTTCAAGGGCCAGATGCAGGGGAGTGGTATCAGGAGACAGATATCTAGTCTCATGCGCTTCCAAAAGCATCTGGTGGGGCCACTGTGAGATACAGGAAGCTGGACTAGATGGACCTTTGGCCTGATCCAGCATGATGGCTCTTCTTAGGTTCTGATGTCCTCCAGCACATTCTCCGTAGTGATCCAAAAGGATGCCACCAAGCCATGGATCCTCATGGGTTTTCCTGATTTGAGGGCTGGATCATTCCCAAACCAGTGTCTCATCATCTGCCCGCCCCCCCTTGCACCAAGAGAGATTATACCACGGAAATCTTGGGTCCATCAGTACATGTCTGTGGGCACAAAATGTTTTAGAGAGTACTACTTCATTGAAAGATCATTGGAAATCAAATAGCTCTGTGGCGTGGATCCGTGCTTTGGCACCATGACAGAGGTGTTCCGTCTGATGGCAAATCAAGCAGGCACAGGTTCCCAACAGGGGGGAGTACTCCGGTGTACTAACCCCCACCACCACCGCAGCCTCTCCGGACGAGCACAGAATCATCCCCGAACATGGGGGGAGGAGGAAGGGAGCATAGCTAGCAAGCCCCACCCCCAGCAGATTCCACTGGCCAGCCGCTCATCCCAATAAGGTGAGTTCCTGCTGGGGAATCCAGCGCAACAACCAATGACCAAGGACAGCAGAGGCGGAAGGAGGACTGTAAGGGCATTAGGATGATAGGACACAGCATGAAAGGAAATTAGCATGATGGGACAATTGCTTCACGTGACCTCTGGGAACTCCACGGAGCTGGGAAGTTTATACAGTGGAACCTTGTCTTACGTCATTAATCCATTCCAGAGATCTAGACATAAGTCAAATATGCTGACGGAGACCAGCCCCAATCAGAAAAAGAATGGTGCGAAAATAATGAAGAGCTCTTGAAGAAAATGGACACTGCAGCTTGATCTCTGGTGTGTAACTCCAGTCTGTTCCCTCAGAACTGACTTTGCCGGCCACACCCAATCGGCAGCTTTTATTAACTATTCAAAATGGCCGTCGATAGTATTATCCAATAACATTTTGCCAACAGTCTCATGACAATACATAACATGGATACATTTATGTGCATGTGACAGGCTCGCTCCACCCTAATGGCGAAGGGTACTATACTTTCTAAAATGGTTCCTAACACAGCATATGCCTATTTTCTAAAATGGTTTCTAACACAGCATATGCCTATTATTAATATGGCTCCGCCATGGCTCCCACAATATGCCTTAAGTCAAATGATTTTTTCCCATAGAAAGTAATGGGAAAGTGGATAAATCCGTTCCAGATGATGAAAAAGACCCCCGAAAACAGCAATTTAACACAAATTTGACTGGCATAGGAGATTCCTTCCGGGGATGTAAATGAAATATGAAATGTCTCTTCAAAGAGAGGAGGAGGCAGTGGAATTATAGTCCACAAGTTATACACCTCCACTTTTTAATGTTTATAGCAGCAATGTCTAACATTTAAGTTTTACTGATTTTTAACCTGACGTTCCAAGTTCTGAACTACTCTATTGAAACTTACATAGTATTAAGCTAGTAAGAATATCTTAGATTTTGTTATTTTCAGGCAATATTATATGATTTTATCTGATAAGCATTTTTATATTTTTAATTGATTCTTATAAGTTGCTTTTCATTTTTGTAACTTAGAATAGTGAATAAAGCAATTTCATTGAATTGATGTTCTCAGATCATTTTCCTCGTTAAAAGAAACCACGGGGACTCTGGGAATCTCTCGGCCAGAGACGCTCCTACCCTCCCCCCCCCCCCCGGGTTCCGTTCCAGCAGGCAACTCCAGACGGCCACCCGGGAGCAGCCCGGCAGCCGACACGCAGACAGGAACAAAGCAGGAACCGAAAAAGACAGGCAGGCGGGGTGAGCAAGTGGGGGGGGGGCAGATGACAACCACCAACCCTCCCCAACACCTCCTCCTCATCGGCAGCAGTGTGAAAGGCTTTGCAAAACAAAAACAACAAACAAATAATACAAATAATACGTATTGATTACTGCAATGCGCTTTACGTGGGGCTGCCTTTGAAGACGGTTTGGCGATTGCAACTGGTTCAGAATTGTGCTGCACGGCTGGTGAGTGGTAGGGCCACCAAGGAACACATCACGCCGATTCTGTATAACCTTCATTGGTTACCAGTTGCTGCCCGAGCCCAATTCAAAGTGCTTGTTTTGACATATAAAGCCCTAAACGGCTTAGGACCTAGATACCTGAAGGACCGCCTCCTTCCATATGAACCTACCCGGCAATTAAGATCTAGTCAGGGGGCCCTCCTGAAAGAGCCATCCCTTAAGGAGGTGAAGGGGATGGCTTGCAGGAAAAGGGCCTTTTCAGCAACTGCCCCCAGACTATGGAATGCCCTACCAAATGAGACTCGCCTGGCATCGACGTTGCTAACATTTCGGCGCCAGGTAAAAACCTTCCTGTTCCAAAAGTTTTTTAACTAATGATTGTGGGTCCTGATGGCAATTTTAGTGGTGTTTTTAATGTATCGTATTTATTTATTGCATTTACATGTTTTTATTATTCTAATTTTATTGTATTTTGATGTTTTAATTGTCCATTTTGATTGTGAGCCGCCCAGAGACCTTTGGGTAGTGGGTGGCATATAAGCTATATAAATAAATAAATAAATAAATAAATAAAATGAAAAAATTTAAAAAGGACCGGCAACAGGGACAGGCAAATCCCGCCGGCCACCACCTTGCTAGAAGTATTTTTAATTTTATGATTATTTTGAAGCTCACACTCTCTCTCACCCCCCTTTTCTCACCCATCTGGTCTCTTTTCCAGGAGGGGGGATGCTCAGTGCCTCAACCTCCATCAAGGTCAAACGCACAGGCAGCGTACATACCGTGCGTGTGCCTGTAATCATGCAAAAGAGATTCCAGCCGCCCTCCCCCCACCTTGTCTCTCTCTCTCACACACACACACCTGCCATGTCCTCTTTCACACCCACTCCACCCAGGCTGCATGCACGCAGGCTGCATGTTTGGCCATGTTCTGGAAGTTTTTCTTCCTGACGTTTCACCAGACTCTGTAGCCAGCATCTTCAGAGGGCAAGGAGCTCAGGGAACTAGGAGTTCTCTCTGTGCTCTGGGGTATAGAATGAGAGAGACTTTAAAAAAACCAAATTCCCACTCATTCTATACGGCCAGACAGCCCAAAAAACTCACAACAACGATCGGATCCCGGCCGTGAAAGCCTTCGAGAATAAACAGACATGTGATTTCATATGATTTTCAAACTGAATACCCTCAAAACCAATTTCATTTCATACAACACACGTGGGCTTTCAGAAGTACTGTATGGCACAAAAAACCCAATGACCACCCCTGGACCAAACTCACATCATGGGCCCCATCTCTGTACACAGATTGCACGCCAAAAATCACAGGTCTGTCGGTGCGTGGCTCCACAGCGGTGCAAAAACATAAGACCGAAGGCACGGATCCTCACAGATCTATGATCTTCCTCCAGGTCCTGGTTTGGATTTTCAAAGCCCTCCACGGCTTGGGACCAGAGTACCTGGTGGAACGTATCTCCCAGAGGTCAACTGGGTCCAGACCCACAAGATTGGCGCAGGCGCGCTCACTGAGGGTGGCCACACCCAGAGAGGCGCAGAAATCGCGTACGCGTGACCACACCTTTCCTGTGGTGGGACCCATGTTGTGGAACCATCTTCCCAGTGAGCTGCACCTTGCAGGGTCCCTGCCTGCCTTCAGGAAAGCCCTGAAAACCCATCTATTCAGGGAGGCCTTGGGTGACCTTTTCAGTTAATTTTTAATTTTCATTTATTTACTTTTATTCATTTTTTTTCATTTTATTTTGCTCGCCCCCAATTCCATCTCTTATGGGGGGTATGGTTCCTCCCCACTTTAATTGCTCCCTGCTCATTTTTATGCTTGTCTTCCCTGTTTGTTTTTATTGTTCACTGCCCCGAATTCCTATAGGAAGATGCGGCGGTATATAAATGCAACAAATAAATAATGAATTAATAAAAGCAAAGCAAAGTGTTCTGCTTATGTACCGCCCAATACCACTTTAAGTAGTCTCTGGGCAGTTTACAATTTTTAAAATTACGGTGTGCAGGCTACACATTGCCCCCCCCCCAGCAAGCTGGGTACTCATTTTACCAACCTCGGAAGGATGGACCCAAGAGTGGCAATAAAACATGGCTGCTCAAACCCAGATCTTACCAGCTTTATTCTCTGTTGTTCTACACACATTCTGGTCGTGTGGCGAGGCAGGTGAGGGGTTTTAACTCCTGTAAATGACCCAGAGGAGTCATAGCATATAAATGCATGAAATCCATCAGTAAAGAAATAAAAACATTCTTGAGGAGGCATGATGGGAGGGGGCAGGCAGCTTCCTTGAAGGGGGGGGCTCCCATCAGGGCAACCAAAACTACCCTTCTTCCTCTTTAACCAGGAGGCCAAGGGACCCTTCCCTGGACGGACCTCGTTCCCAGAATGCCCAAAGGGATCCCCTCAGGCAGGGATCCCCGTCCTGGATTCAGTAGATCCAACTCTTTGTTGGGGGGAAATATGGAATCACCTCCTCAAAGGATCCTGGCCATTGAAAAGGGAAAATCAAATTAATAACAGGAAGGCCAGGCTAGGATTTGGGTCAGTTGTGGCGACCATGACTGACTCCCTTCCGACCTTCGGCCCTCTTGAAGATCCCCCCAACCCTTCTACCAACAGGTCAGCCAAAAAGGGAGGCCGAGAGACGGGGTTTCTATCCAGGGACCAGGAGGCGGCCTTTTGTAGAGCCAATGGCCCTGAATGGCGCCTCCTGGACCAAAACACGGGGGGGGGAATGGTCTGCAAGGCAGCCAGGAGGACTTTCCTAGAAGGTTTTGATGGAAAAACGCCCCATGAAGGGAAGCCCCCCCCCCCCGCGCTTCTCGGGCCCCTTGCCCACCATCCCCTCGTTTCAGAAGAAGATTGTTCGGAAGGAAGATGCGAAATTTCTCACGAGGGAGAGAGAAGGGGGGGGGGAATCGCCCCACCTCTCCTGCAGTCGGTCCCTGGTTTTCTCTTTGAGAGGCACTTGGGGGGGACCCTCAGGGGGGTCCAGAATTTTCTGGCTACATTCATAGTTTGGGTGCAGCCATTCATTGAATCCCGGGGGGGGGGGGACTGGCCAGAGTGAGGAGCCCTGGACTCCCCCCCCCTTCTGTCTTCCATTCTACGTCAGCTCTTGGGGGGGGGACAGGAAAGGGGGTTTGGGTGGGACCCCATGGGCTGGGCCTGTGTTGCTTTTGAGAGGGGGGGCGGGCAGGAGAGAAGACCTCTGTGCATGTGCAGAGAAGCAGGAGGCCCCGGGGCTCCTCCAACGCATCTCCCCCTTGTGTGGGTCTAGACCCCTCCCTCCCTCTCCGGATAAAGTGGGCGATGATGAGACTGGGGGTTCAAGACCCTCCCTGGGCCAGGGATGCTTGATTTGGGGGGGGCAGAAATGAGGGGGGGACACCACCCTCTCCTCCTTGGACCTCCTCTCCCTTCCCTCCCCACCCCCCACTTCGAGGTTGACCCCCCCAATACAAAAAGAAGCCACTCTGTGGGGCAGAGGGTGAGATCCAGCCTGGGGGTCTCCAGAGGGGGGGAGTATATCCTATTGGGGGGTCTGCAGACATCGGACACCCCCTCCTTCCCTCCCTCCCTCCCAGTCAAGCCCCCCTCCTCCCGAGATCCCCCCTCCCACCATTCCCTCCCCCCTTCCCTGGAGTGCCCCCCTCCCCCCGCTCCTCTTCCTGGGGGGGAATCTATTAAAGAAACAATACAACCTTCCCCCCCCCCCCCCGTTAGTCCGGCCCTCAAAGCTGCTCCCACCCTCCTTTTTCCTTTGGGGGGGCGAGAAAGGGAAGGAGGAGGTTGTTTTGTTTTAATTGCCTGGATCGCCCCGATTCCTCCAAGTGGGGGGGGGGTTGTTCAAGGGGGATGAGAGAAAAGGAAGGAGGAATGATGGGGGGGTCTTAGAGGGAGGGGGCAACTTGATGCCTCCTTCTCCCTCCGGACCCCTCCCCCAGTGTATGGGGGTGGTGCTTCTCTCCTGGGACCCCCCCCCCACGGATTTCATCAGCAAAGCCCCTTCCTCTTTCTTCCTTAGCCCCCCCTCGACACCTTTCCTCACCCAAGGCATCCCTTCCTACCCCGACCCCAATAGCAATGCCTCCCCACCCCCCAATGGCACAGACTTCCTCCTCCTCCTCCTCCTCTTTCTGGGGGGGGGGTCTCCTTTTGCTCTCCAGAGCCTTTTATTGGAAGGAGCACTTCCACCCTCCCCTTCCCCGCCGCTCTAGGAAAGCAGTCTCTCCCTGCCCCTCTGCCCCCCCCCCCAGGACTGTGGGGGGGCGCCCTCCTTTGTCTGCTCTCCTCCTCCGGTGATGGTTCAAGTCCCCGGTCCTGCCAGTGGTGGTGGTGGGGAGTGTTGCCCTCCCTCCCCCTAGAGACCCCCCCTCCATTACTGGGCCAACCCCCACCCCTTAATGGCACGACTCCCCTAATCCTCCCCCCAACCCCCCACAAAAAGGGACGCCCAGAGGAGCGAGTGAGGATCCCTAGAGTGGCAGGGGAGGGGGGGGAAGGAAATGACCCCCCCCTCCGGGATTTTGGGGTTGGGGGGGAGGAGGAGCTGCTTTTGAAGAGGGCTATAATGAACACCCCCACCTCCCCTCCGCTCAGCCTTTATGTTCGGGGGGGGGGGCTTCATAGGAATGAAGGAGAGAAACCCCCCTCCCGGATAGTGCAAAGGGGGGGAGCTTTGGAGAGGGGGGGCTGGGCCCGCGAGGGGGGCAGTATTCGGTCCTCCAAGGGGGGGCGAGAGGGCAGCGAATCCCGCTTCCTAGAGAGGCAGGAAACCCGAAAGACTTCCAGGGAGGGGCCTCTTCTCCACGAGATTATTAATCCTCCCCCCCCCCCCAAAAGAGAAGGTTGCTGGAAGGAGTGGAGGAAAAGAGAGACCCCCCCAGAAGAAGGAGGAGGAAGAGGAGGAGGTGCGTGGTGCAGTTGCAGTGGGGGGGGGTTGCAATGCTATTGGGGGGGGAAGGGGGCGTTGCTGATGGAATCCTTGGGGGGGGGGGTATGGAGAAAGGCGTAAATTTGCCCCCTTTAACCCCCGAAACTCCCTCCTCCTTCCCTTTTCTCTTCCCCCCCGCAAGGAAAAAGGAGGGAGGGAGAAGCTTTTTCGTAACCCCCCCCCATAAAAAGGAACCAGCCCCCCTTCTCCTCCTCCCCCCACTGACTGTTTGCAGGAAGGAGGGGAAAGATCTGCCCCCCCCCCCAACCAAGAGGAGGTTCCTGCAATAGGACGGGAGGGGCGGTGGGGTGAGGGAGATATGGGGAGGGGGTCGGAGGAAAGGGGGGGCTCTCGGGATGGGAGGGGGGAGTAAAATGGAACCCCCTTTATGGGAGGGAGGAGGGGGGCTTGGCGGATCAAATGGATGGGGCGTGTTAGAACATAAGAACTAGAGATGGGCATGACCACACGTTTTCGAGTTGTCGTGTGTAGGAGCTGCTCGTTTCCGTTTGTCGCGAAATTTTTCAAAAATTTGTCGTTTCGTTTGTTGTTTTTTCGTCTGTCGTTAGTACTGGTTGGGGGGGGGAGCGGGTTCCTGGAGGCACCTCTCTGGGTGGGTGCCTCCTCTGGCCCTCTACAAAATGGCATGCATAGCCAATTGGATATGCGTACCAAGTTGAGTGGCAGAGGCACCTCTCTTTTGGGTGCCTCTCTGTTGACCACAGGCCCACTGCTGGTATAGTGCACTGCAGTGTCACAGTGCGCACACTGGGGGAAGGCTCCCTCAGTCTGGGCGCTCTGTGGTCCACTAAGAAGGGAACTGTACTTGCGTGTGTAGTGCAATGCGAGTACAGATTTGGCTTAGGGTTAGGGGGGTTAGCGCAAGGGCTAGGCATAGGGTTGTTACGGGTAAGGTTAGGGTGAGTTCGTGGGGTGCACCTCTGGGTGCCTCTCTGACCCACTAAGAAGGACAGTGTACTGGCGTATGGGTTAGGTTTAGGATTAGGGTTCGGGCTATGGTTAGTGGGCTTTTTATGCCCAACTGGCACATCCCAGAAGTCTCAGTCAAAACCTGGTCAAGTGGCCATGCAATTGGTGGAATGGCTCCAAAAATTTGCATGGTCCACTCCCATGGCCAGCCCATCATTGCGCAGGTGTAAAAAAATAAAAGTAAAATAAATTAAAACAATGGAGACGTTTTGTTGCAAGAAAAACCCACTGCTGCTACTGTAAAAATTCAGGCAGTTTTAAAATAGCTATTTTCGCATGTTTCTGTGGTGCTTTGGTGTGTTTTTGGAACACCACGATTTCAAAATATTGCGGTCGCCCCATTTTGGATCCCCCGCCCGCACCGCATGGCATGGCGAGTTGGCGAGATGACGAGGATGCGCAGCCCAGGAGACGAGGGGGGGGGAGGCCGGGGACCCCCCCCCGAAACCACCCCTCTGGTAGGTGCCCTCACTCAGGCAGGCATATTTTCGCCTGCTTTTTTGGACGGGAATCGGGTTTTTTTATTTTTAAAACTTTTTTTTTATTTTTAAAACTTTTTTTCTGTGCCGCCGCTTGGCGAGTTGGCGGCGAGACGACGAGGATGCCCCCCACCAGAGCAGCCCAGTACAGGAGAGGGGGGGAGGCCGGGGACCCCCCCCCCCAGAAACCACCCCTCTTCAGGCAGGCATATTTTTGCCTGCTTTTTTGGCCGGGAATCGGGGTTTTTTTAATTTTTAAAACTTTTTTTCTGTGCCGCTTGGCATCGCGCGATCGCTGCGATGCCAGGAACGACCAAGACAAATCAGACCCAATTTTTCTTTAGTCGGTTCGAGTTCGAGTTCTGGCGGAGTAATTGTCGTTCTTCGTTCCGTTACGTAACGGAAACGAGGAACGGAAACGGAAACGAGGATTTCGCCGAGTCGTGCCCATGTCTAATAAGAACATAAGAAGAGCCATGCTGGATCAGGCCAAAGGCCCATCTAGTCCACCTTCCTGTATCTCACAGCGGACCCACCAGATGCGATTGGGAGCGCATGAGACTAGATATCTGTCTCCTGATACCACTCCCCTGCATCTGGCCCTTGAAGTACCCTGGTTTTAAGCCTGGAGATTACACATCTCCATCATGGTTTGTAACCTGTGATGGACTTTTTCTCCAGGAATCTATCCAATCCCCTTTTGAAGCTTTTATTATTACCCTTTATATTGCTAGCCATTCGTTCCTCAAAGTCTTTCTTTGCCTCCCTTATCATCTTCTTACATTTCTTTTGCCAGAGTTTATGTTCCTTTTTATTTTCCTCACTTGGGGAGGATTTCCATTTACAGAAAGACCTCTCCTTGCGCTTTAGAGCCTCTCTAACTCCACTTGTTAACCATGCCGGTGCCCTCTTGGACTTAAATGAGCTCTTCTTTCTTTGTGGTATGCACTTGTGCTGGGCCTCTGTTACCGTTGTTTTAAACAGGTTCCATGCACTCTGAAGAGATTGGATTCTTCCAACCTTCCCCTTCAATTTCTTTCTAACTAGTTTCCTCATCTGAGGGAAGTTTGCCCTTCGAAAATCAAGGGTTTTTATTAGAGATGGGCACGACTTAGCGGAATTCCCGTTTCCGTTACTCGTTTCCGTTACGGAACGGAAACGGTAACGGGAATTACTCCGCCAGAACTCGAACTCGAACCGACTAAAGAATAATTGGGTCTGATTTGTCGTTGTCGTTCCTGGCATCGCGGCGATCCTGCGATGCCAAGCGGCACAGAAAAAAGTTTTTAAAAGTTAAAAAAACACGATTCCCGGCCAAAAAAGCAGGCGAAAACTGTCTGAGGGCACCTACCAGGCCAGAAGGGTGTTTTATTTGGGGGGGGGTTCCCCGCCCCCTCTCCTTGGCTAGTACTACTGCTGCGCTGCTGGTACCAGGCCGGGGGGGGGCATCGTCTCGTCTGCCTTTGCCATGCGGTGTGCGGGCGGGGGGGATCCAAAATGGCGACCGCAATATTTTTTTTGAAATCGTGGTCCAAAAACCCACCAAAGCACCACAGAAACATGCGAAAATTAGCTATTTTAAACGCTTGAATTTTTACAGTAGCAGCAGTGGGTTTGTCTTGCCAAAATATGTCTCCGTTGATTTTATTTTATTTTTTCTTAATTTATTTTTTTACACGTGCGCAATGATGGGCTGGCCATGGGATGGGACCATGCAAATTTTTGGAGCCATTCCACCAATCGCATGGCCAGGTTTTGCTGAGACTGTACCAGGCTGGGAGGGCGCATCCTCGGCGTCTCCATTTGCCATGCAGTGCGGGGGGATCTAAAATGGCGACCGCAATTTTTTTTTTAAAATCGTGGTCCAAAAACCCACCAAAGCACCACAGAAACATGCGAAAATTAGCTATTTTAAACACTTGAATTTTTACAGTAGCAGCAGTGGGTTTTTCTTGCAACAAAACATCTCCGTTGATTTTATTTTATTTTATTTTATTTTTATTTTTTTACACCTGCGCACGCGCAATGATGGGCTGGTCATGGGACGGGACCATGCAAATTTTTGGAGCCATTCCACCAATCGCATGGCCAGGTTTTGCTGAGACTTCTGGGTGTGCCAGAGAGGGCATTAAAAGCCCACCAACCCGAACCCTAAACCCTAACCCGAACCCAAACCCGAACCCATACGCCAGTACACTGTGTTCTTTAGTGGGCCAGAGGCACCCAGAGGTACAGCCCACTAACCCACCCTAAGCTCAACCGTTACCCTAAGCCAGTGTTTTTCAACCTTTTTTGGGCAAAGGCACACTTGTTTCATGAAAAAAATCATGAGGCACACCACCATTAGAAATTGTTAAAAAAATTAACTCTGTGCCTATATTGACTATATATAAAGTAATTCTCTTGAATAGGAATCAAATAAACACAAAGAAAATATTTTATAATTACTTTATTATGAAATAAGTAAACAGAAATATGAAAAATTATAAAATACTTTATTCAGTGCGCAACCTGGGCCTGTTTGGCTGAACACAAAGCTGATATTCTTCAGCTTTTCCAACGGCACACCAGGCAACATCTCGCGGCACACTAGTGTGCCGCGGAACAGTGGTTGAAAAACACTGCCCTAAGCCTAACCCTTACCCCCTACCCCATGCTCTGGGAAGTCAAGTCACGCTAAATCGCGGCGGTAACGACAAACGAAAAAACGAAAAACAAAACGACAAATTTTTGCGAATTTTCGCAAAAAACGGAAACGAGCCGAAACGGACCTGTCCCGAAAAACGACAACTTGAAAAAAAAATTTCCTAGTCGTGCCCATCTCTAGTTTTTATGTCTGATTTGCTTGACACTCTTCCTCCAACATGCATGGCAAAGGAGATTGCAGCATGGTCACTGTTCCCAGAGGCTCAGTGACATTCACATCCCTGACCAAGTCCTGAGTATCACACAGTATTAGATCCAGAGTTGCCTGTTCTCGGGTGGGCTCCATGACAAGTTGCTCTAAGGCACAGTCATTCAGCAAGTCGAGAAACCCAGTTTCTCTTTGTTGCCCGGAGCTCACATTGACCCTGTCAATGTGGGGATAATTGAAGTCCCCCATGATTACTATCATATCCTTCTGAGATACCTCCATGATTTGTCTCCTCATTTCAAGGTCCCCCTCAAGTTTTTGATCTGGTGGGCGATAGCATACCCCAACTATCACATCACTCCTTGGACCTCGTAGTTTAACCCACAGTGATTCTATGGTGGATTCAGACCCTCTGTCAATCTCCATTCTGCTGGATTTTACCCCTTCTTTAACATAGATGGCCACTCCACCTCCAACCCACCCCTCTCTATCCCTTCTGTAGAGTTTATAGCCTGGGATTGCTGTATCCCACTGGTTCTCTAAATTCCACCAGGTTTCTGTTATGGCTATTATATTTATGTTATCCTTAGCTCCCAAATGTTCAAGTTCTCCCATTTTTGGTCGGAGGCTTCGAGCATTGGCGTAGAAGCACCTGTACAGTGGGTTCTGCAACAACAGCTGCTGCTTTGTGCTTTCCCCCCCACAGCTATTATTTTCAGTAGACAAACTATCACTATCCATTATTCTCCCAGTACTAATACCTTCTATGTCATCTCTATGTGATTCTCTACCCTTTCCAACCTCATTCCCTGTGAATGAGGTGTTCCAAACCGGATGCCACTCAGCTCCTGTTGGCTTTCCCCCAGTTATCAGTTTAAAAGCTGCTCTGCAGCCTTTTTGAGGCTGAGTGCCAGCAATCTGGTCCCATCATGATTCAAGTGCAACCCGTCCCTCCTGAACAGGTTTGGCTTGTCCCAAAATGTTCTCCAGTTCCTGACAAATCTAAAGCCCTCCTCTCGACACCATCGCCTCATCCACGCATTGAGGCTTCTGAGCTCTGCCTGCCTGGTGGGTCCTGCACGGGGAACAGATAGCATTTCTGAAAATGCTACCTTGGAAGTCCTGGACTTCAATCTCCGTCCTAACAACCTGAACTTGGCTTCCAAGACTGACCGCTTGGCCTTCCCGACATCATTGGTACCAACATGCACCATACTCTCTCTCTCTGTGTGTAATATATTTAATTTCTGTTCCAGATATGATAAACCTTCCGTTGCTTTTTTTATGGCTTTTATTCAGTGCTCTGTGCTTCTGTATTGTTTTATGTAGCAGACAAACACTTGATGAAGTGTTTTCATTTTTAGATGTGTAACAGAATTTGAAAGTGGCAAGGGAAAACAATGTTTCCTTTCAGCCATGCCAGGCCACGTGGCCCCGGACTTACACAACACATGTGTGGCATGGGAGGGGGAACCTTTACTTACCCCTCCCCCTCCCTTGCAGGGCCAGAAGGGAGGCAGAGAAGGGTGCCGGTACCAGTGGATGAAGCAACTGTGCAGATTATAGTGACCCAGAGTACATGGAGCCTGTTTAAAACAACAGTAATAGAGGCCCAGCACAAGTGCATACCCCAAAGAAAGAAGAGCTCCTCTACGTTCAAGAGGGCACTGGAATGGTTAACAAGTGGAGTTAGAGAGGCTCTAAAGCACAAGTAGAGGTCTTTCCATAAATGGAAATCCTCCCCAAATGAGGAAAATAAAAGGAACACAAACTCTGGCATAAGAAATGAAAGAAAATGATAAGAGAGGCAAAGAAAGACATTGAGGAACATATGGCTAGTAATATAAAGGGAAATAATAAAAGCTTCTTTAAATATGTTAGAAATAGAAAACCTGCCAGAGAACCAGTTGGCCCTCTGGATGGTGAGGGAGGACAAGGGGAGCTAAAGGAGAGCTTGGAAATTGCAGAAAAATTAAATGAGTTCTTTGCATTTGTCTTCACGACAGAAGACCTTGGGTAGATTCCGCTGCCTGAAGGGCCCCTCTTGACTAAAGAATTAAATCAAATGCAGGTTAAAATAGAGGAGGGTTTAGGTTGAATTGATCAATTGAAGATCAACAAGTCACCAGGCCCAGATGGCACCCACCCAAGAGTTGTATACAAGGGAGATGCTACAAGGGAGGCTTATCTGCTGGAAGTCAGATCTCTTTTCTCTGTCTATTGCTGTATAAAACTCTCTTGCTGATGTAATTCTGTCTTGGATGCTTTCTATATATTGCATGATTTTATGTATGCTCTCTCTCTGTGTGTGCGTGCGCGTGCAATATATATATATACTTAACTTCTGTTCCAGAGGTGATAAATCTCAACGTTGACCCTCACAGGGAAAAAGCCTTCCGAAAATTTGGGTAGAGTGTGCAAAAATGTTTGGGGAGAGAATGCGTCTTATGAACCCCGGCAGGACAAAGGCTTTCCTTTCTTTCTCCTCCTGGTGTTACTCCTTCCCGAGTCGATCTGAGGAGAATCCCCTTTTCTCTCTGCTCTCAAAAAAGGGTCTTGGTTTATTAAAGAGAGGAGTCCTTTTTGGTCTGAGAAGCTCTTAATCCACTGACAAACGGAGGCAATAAGTATTCTGGCTTCTAGTTTCATTTGACCCAATTCGAATCGCATCAGAGTGTTGGAAACACCTGGGGGGACTTGTAAGATAGAGCGTATCGGAGTGTATCTTATTTTTGGCTGTCTGCCGAAGGCCATCACTTTTGTTTTATCACAATTAATAGTCAAGCGTTCTTTATCACAGTATTTTATTTTATTTATTTATTTATTTTTATATTTATATCCCGCTTATCTACCAAGGTACTCTAAGCGGCTTACACTGGCCAACAGGCGCCGATAAACACAGTAAATCAACAAAATATAATATACCACAAAATATAAATTTGGTGATTAAAACCCCGGTGCATCCAACGACCGACTATAGACTAGAGATGGCGGGACCCCAGCAAAGGAAGAGAAAAAAAATCAGGGCTCGCCAAAGGCCTCTCTAAATAAGTAGGTCTTTAAAGCTTTCCGAAAGGCCAGCAGGGACTCTGCAGAGCACACCTCACTAGGGATGGAATTCCATAGGGAAGGGACTGCCACCGAGAAAGCCCGGTTCCGGGTGACTGACTTCCGGGCTTCTCGAAAGGTGGCAACCCGGAGCGAGTGCGCTCGCACCTGCAGAACAGGTCGGGCCGAGGTGGACCGCTGGGCGATACGCTCTGCCAGGTAGTCCGGTCCCAAGCCATGGAGGGTTTTATAAACTAAAACCAAGACCTTGAATCTAATCCGGGCTGCAACGGGCAACCAGTGCAGGCGGGCCAGAACTGGGGAGATGTGGTCGTACCGACGCACACCCGCCACCAGCCTGGCCGCCGCATTCTGAACCCGCTGCAGATGCCAGAGAAGAGTCAAGGGCAACCCCATGTAGAGGGCGTTGCAGTAGTCCAACCTCGAGATCACCAGCGCCTGGACCACTGTCCTCAGAGAGTCACCATCCAGGTACGGGCGAATCTGGGCGATCTGGCGTAGATGGTAATATGCGGCCCTGGTCACCGACGCCACCGGGGCCTCCATGGTCAGCGCCGGGTCCAGGACCACGCCCAGATTCTGCGCCCTCTCCACAGTCCGGAGGGAAACTCCCCCCAGAGAGGGAGAAGGGCCATCGCACCCGGACGGCGAGCTCCCAAAGAACATAACCTCCGTCTTCTCGGGGTTGAGCTTAAGCCTGTTCGCCCCGGTCCAAGTCAGCACGGCATCCAGGCACCCATCAAGGATCCTCACAGCTTCCACTGCAGAGGTGGAAAAGGAGAGATAGAGCTGCGTGTCATCAGCGTACTGATGACAGCACACTCCAAAACTCCTAATGACCCCAGCTTACGTAGATGTTAAACAGCATAGGAGAGAGCAACGACCCCTGCAGGACCCCACAAGGGAGAACCCACGGGGCCGACAATTCCCCCCCATACTGAACATACTGGGGACGGCCCTCCAGGAAGGATCAGAGCCAACTGCGAGCAGTGCCCCCGATTCCAACCTCAGAGAGCCGATCCAGTAGGATACCGTGGTTGACGGTATCAAAGGCCGCTGACAGATCCAGGAGAACCAACAGGGTAGAGCAACCCCTGTCGGCCGCCCAGAGCAGGTCATCTTGCAGGGCGACCAAAGCTGTTCAGGTCCCCCGATGGGGCCTGAACCCTGACTGGCATGGATCGAGGCACTGCCGATCCTCAAGGTATGACTGCAGCCGGACCGCCGCCACCCTCTCGATTACCTTGCCCATAAACGGGACGTTGGCGATCGGACGGTAATTACACAGGTCGTCCGCCGCTAGGCCCGGTTTCTTAAGAATGGGCTTAACCACCGTCTCCTTCAGACGGGAGGAAAAACCCCCTCGCTGAAGGAGGCGGTGGCGATGGCGGAAGCCCATTCGGCCATAGTCCCGCTGGCAGCTTTAATAAGCCAGGAAGGGCAAGGGTCGAAAGGAGTGGACGCCGGCCGGCAATGCGCCATAGCCCTAGAGGCCTCGACAGCAGAAACCGGCCCAAGCTCCTCCAACCGGGGCAACGAAGGCGGACCAGCCACCGGGGATGGCGGGGCAGTGCTACTGTAACCAGAGTCAAAGCCGGCACGGATGGCCTCTATCTTAGTTCTAAAGAAGGCTGCGAAATTCTCACTACTGAAATCAGTAGGAGGAGGCCTGACCAGACTAGGATTGGTGAGGTCCCGAACTACCCGGAAGAGCTCCGCCTGGCGGTTAGAGGCCTCACCAATTCTCACGAAGAAAAACGATGACTTAGCCTCCGTGATCGCGTTGGAGTAGCGACTAGTTTGGGAATCAACAGCAGCCTTACTACTAGCCGTCCGGGTTTTTCTCCAGCTGCGCTCTAGCCTTCTCCTCACCTGCTTCATTGCCCGGAGCTCCCCCGTGAACCACGGTGAGGACCGAGCTCGGCACCGGAGAAGGCGCTTAGGGGCGATCCGGTCTATGGTGTGGGCAGCTGTTTCAAACCAATGGTTGGCCACAACCTCGGCCGGAGCACCAGTCAGACCACCAGGAAACGCCCCGAAGACCTCCTGGAACCGATGGGGGTCCATAAGTCTACGGGGCCGGGCCAAAACAAAAGGCCGATGGTCCCCGCGGGGGGGAGCCGGGATCGCCAAGGAGAAGGAAAGCAGATGGTGGTCTGACCATGACACAGGTAGGGAGACAAAGTCCCCCACCTCCAGACTCGAGATCCCTGACATGGAGGAAAACACCAGATCCAGGGTGTGGCCTGACCTGTGGGTGGGACATACATCATGCTGGGACAGACCCATGGAAGCCATGGATTCCATGAACTCCAGAGCTGCACCGGAAAGCCCACCGCCGACATGCACATTGAAGTCACCCGCGACCAAAAGGCGCAGGGACCTCAAAAGCGCAGCCGCGATAAACTCCGAGAGCTCTGTTGTTTTTTTTAAATCTATTTTATTTATTTCATATCATTGGAATCCCTACATAGGATGGGGGATGGGTGGGGTGAAAAATCTAAGGATAAAAGCAGGGAAAGTTCAAGTGGTATATTTACAATATTTTTCTATATATTAATACACAGACTATATTTTAATTTCCCAATAGTGTTGGAGTCTCTCTTTTTTTAGCTATTTAGTTCTTTTTCATAAAAAGTATATAGTGGTTTCCAGCAGTCTCTTGCCTTCTGTAACTCTTTGTCCTTTATCAGTTCTGATGTTATGTCCATTTCAGCTGCTTCGAAGAATTTTTCCAAAAGTTCTTGTCTGGTTGGTGTTTCTGCAACTTTCCAATATTTGGCATATAAAATTCTTGCTACCGTGACAGTATACAATAACAAATGCTTTATCTTAACATCCTTAATTTCTGCCATGATATTCAATAGAAATATTTCTGGTTTAAATGGAACTGTATAGCACAGCATTTTTTGTAAGATCTCATATACCATTTTCCAATATCTCTTTGCTACATCACAAGTCCACCACATATGGTAAAAAGACCCTTCTTTGTTGTTACATTTCCAGCATTTATCTGAGGTATTTCCATATATTTTTGCTATTTTTGTGGTGTCATATACCATCTATAAAACATCTTATATATGTTTTCTTTTAAATTTATTGCCTTAGTAAATTTTACATTACACTCCCATAACTGGCTCCATTGTGCTAATTCAATATTATGTCCTAGATTTTGTGCCCATAGTATCATACAGTCTTTCACAATTTCATCCTGCATTTTCAACTCTAACATGTATTTATAAATTTTCTGAATCAGCTTTCCCTCTGTTCCTAAGAGCAATTTATCCAGTTTAGTTCTCTCTATATAAAAACAAAATTGTGATTTTGCCCACCAATCTAATGTCACTTTTGGATTTTGGAATTCTTCCTCTGACTTTAGTTCCTCTTCATTTTTCAGTATCTCACAGTATCTCACTAATTTGTTTTCATTCATCAATGTCGGTTGTGTAAATGCTTCTATTGGTGACACCCACCCAGGTATTTTTCTATACATTTGTCTCTGAATATTTTCCCACATCCAACAAAGTGCTTTTCTCACTATGTGATTTCCAAAATATTTCTGATCCTTAGCTTTCTTATACCAAACAAATGCGTGCCACCCCAACCTTAAATCATGGCCTTCTAATTTCAAGATTCTCTGATTTTCTAGCGCAATCCACTCCTTTATCCACACCAGTATACAAGCTTTGTAATACAATTCACAGTCTGGTAGGCCACAACCTGCTCTAGAAGTATCATCTTGTACGGCTTTTTTCCTGATCCTTGGTTTTTTCCCTTGCCATATGAATTTCATTATTACTTTTTCTATCTCCTTGAAAAATGTTTTTTTTAATAGCAATGGAATCATCTGAAATAAAAATAATAATTTTGGAAGTATCATCATTTTAATTGCGGCTATTCATCCCAGTAATGATAAATGCAGTTTGCTCCATTTTTCCAGATCTATTTGTATGTCCTTTAAAACTTTTAGATAGTTATCTTGCCATATCGTACTTGCTTTTTTTGTTATCTTTATTCCCAGATATGTAATAGTCTTTTCCTCTTTAAAATGTGTTTGCTCCACTAATTCTCTAATTTCTTTTGCTGTCATATTCTTTGTTAAGATTTTAGTCTTTTCTTGATTTATCTTCAAACCAGCCATTTCTCCAAAGCTCTTTATAGTTTTCAACAGGCATTCCACTGAGTCATTGGGGTCTTCTAATATGAAAACTTCATCATCAGCATATGCCTGCAACTTATATTCTTCTTCCTTTATTCTTAACCCTTTTATCACCTTCTGATCTCTTACTTGTTGATTTAATACTTCTAATGTCAAGATAAATAGCAGCGGAGAGAGTGGACAGCCCTGACGTGTTCCCTTCTCTATCTCTATCTTCTCTGTCATATCCATGAACTCCGAGAACTCTGGTAGGGATTGAGCTGGGTTGCGGGGAGCGCGGTAACCCAGCACAATGCCAAATCTGTCCCGCTGCCCCACTGACAGGTGCAGGCATTCTAACCCCTGGCTAACCAATGTCGAGGCCCTGTTAACATAAAGAGAATCTCGATGGACGATGGCGACTCCCCCCCCTTCTGACCCCCCAACCTTCCCACCCCCTGAACCAGATACCCAGGCGGGCAAATCTGGGAGAGCGAAGCCCCCCCATCCTCGCCCACCCAGGTCTCGGTAATGAGGACCAGGTCAGCCCGCCCGTCAAAGATGGCATCGTATATGACGGGGATCTTGTTGCCGACTGACCTGGCATTTAGCAGGAGACAGGAAAGGTTGGGGGTGCTGGGGGAATGACTCCTGGACACGTGGCAGGGAGCCGGGGAGTCAGAACGGGGGACAGGCACAAGTTGCCTGACCCGTGTTCTTCTTAGCCGACTAACCCCACGACTACAAGCGTACCGCCCACGGCCCGACACAGTCGATATATGAGTCCCTGCAGTCATGGCGGCCCTAGGGGAGAAGGAGAAAAAAAAACTAACAACAATAAACTAATCTAAAATACAATACAATGTATGGAGACTACAATCCTCTGCAATAAATACCACCCACCATACAGCAAAACATAAATAAGAATTACAATAAAAGTACAGTAAAACCAGAAACAGTAAAAGAAAATAACAAAAAATAACAATAAAAAATACTACCGCCATGGAATCATGGGGGAGGTTTGGCAGGGGGGATGGAACAGAGAGCTGAAAGGGGCATGGATAGGGAACCATGAATGGGAAAGGAAGGGACACCCAACGGACTGCGGCTCAGCCTACCACCCGGGGACAAGGACAGCAGTACGCTGGCAGCCGACCTGCCGCCCCAGAGAATATCAGACTGCTGCTCAATGGCGACCAGCCCCCCAGTTGTTAACATACAAAGCCCTAAACGGTTTGGGACCTCAGTATCTGACAGAGCGGCTCCTCCCAAGAAGAACTGCCAGGATCACCCGTGCCAGCCAGCCAGGACACCTGGGAGTCCCAACCCCGAGAGAGGCCCGGAAAGATGACAATGCAGCGGAGAGGTTTGAATTAAAGGGTGCGCCCCTGCTGCAGTTCTTTTAATTTGCTTCTTATTAATTTATGCTGATCTGCTGATTATGTTTCCCTATTGTGTTTTATTGTACCCAATTGTGTGTATTTCCTGATTTGCTTTGCCATGTTCGCCGCCCAGAGTTCCCGTTGGGAAGATGGGCGGGATATAAATTCAATAATAAATAAATAAAATAAATAAATAAACAAGGAGTAGGGCCTTCTCGGTGGTTGCTCCCCAATTATGGAACCATCTACCCCCTGAAATTCGGCTGGCACCCTCGCTTCAAACTTTTAAAAAACTATTGAAGACCTGGTTCTATAGAATGGCGTTCCCTGATTCTTCAAACATTTAGTAAGGCACTATTTTTAAACCATTTTATCAAATCTCTTGCCATTTTTAGCTTCATTTTAGCTTCATTTTAGTTTTTGTTGTTGATTTATGTATATTTTATTTTATTATGCACCTTGTATTTTGGTTTTTAAAATGTATTCCTTTGTTTGTTGTTACATGTCATAAACCGCCCACAGTAGCCCTGGGTCTAGATGGGCGGTATAAAAGTCAAATAAATAAATAAATAAATATATAAATTGCCTCTCAAGGGCGGGGTCTGTTCGTTCCTTTTTTGGCCAATGAACGAACACAACCAGACTCACTGTGTGTCAGATCTTCATTGGCAGTTTAGATCTGGTGTATATTTCCTGGAGACTAGCTCCAGTGATGAGGGCTCACTGAGAACAGTTGTGCAGGTGCTGGTCATCTCGAGGATAGACTATTGTAATGCTCTTTATATGGGGCTTCCCTTCACTCTTATTCAGCGACTGCAGCGGGTGCAGAATGCTGTGGCCAGATTGGTGGTTGGCGCTGGTTGTTTCGATCAAACCCCCCCCCCCCATTCTGGCTTCTTTGCACTGGCTACCCGTTGCCTCCCGAGTAAGGTTCAAGGTATTGGTTTTGATTTACAAAACCCTCCATGGCTTGGGACCAGAATATCTGACGGAACGTATCATCCAAAGATGAACATCGGACCGACCCAACAGAACATCACAGTCCCATGCCCTCCGGATTGCCACCCCCTGGAGGTGCGTAAAACTTCCACTAGGAACTGCGCCTTCTCAGTGGCTGGTCCCACTCTGTGGAACCATCTGCCGAGCAATATTAGGACTGCGGAATCCCTCCCAGCATTCAAGAAGCTACTAAAAACTTGGCTCTTTGCAGCTGAGTTCGGCGACCACCGGGGTTGATTTATTCTTGAGTAGGGATTTGAGTTATTATACCCACCTGGTTTTCTTTGCCATCTTACATTAGTATTATTATTAGTATCATTAGATTGATTGATTGTTAGCTTTCATTTTAATTTTGGGTTCCGTTGTGGTTTGCTTATTACTTTTATGTCCATCTTCGGAACTGATTATGATTACTATTTTTTTCATGCTTTGTATTAAGAAATTTTTATATCTGTTAACTGCCTTGAGTTCCTTTTGGGAATATCTGGCGGGATATAAGGATATAAAATAAATAAATAAATAAATATGGTTACTTATAACCTTGTGTTTATATCGCCCTTGTGTTTTTGCGTTGACACTATGTTTTCAGTGTTCGTCTCCACCCGATAACGTTTGGATGGTCTGCCGTAGTGGTTCTCAACCGGTGGGTCCCCAGATGTTTCTGAACTGCGACTCCCAGAAATCCTGGCCAGCTCATCTAGTGATGAAGACTTCTGGGAGTTGCAGTCCAGGAATATCTGGGGACCCACCGGTTGAGAACCACTGGTCTACAATGGGTGATTGTAGCCACTGAGCCTCGTGGTGCAGTGGTTACATGCCTGTCCTGCAGGTAAAACTGTGCTCACGACCTGGGGTTCAATCCCAGGTATCTGGCTCAAGGTTCACTTAGCCTTCCATCCTTCCGAGGTCGGTAAAATAAGTATCCAGCTTGCTGGGGAGGGGCAATGTGTAGCCTGCACACTGTAATTAAAAATTGTAAACCGCCCAGAGACTACTTGTAGTGGTATGGGGCGGTATATAAGCAGAACACTTTTTTGCTCTGCTTTGATTACAGGAAATTTTAACTCTATTTAACTGATTGCGTTGTCTTGTAGCTTTAATGTTTTCTTTTAATGCTGTAATAAGATGTCTCTCAATTCCCTGTTCTCAATACCTGAAGCATTACTCGTTTTCCAAGGAGAAAGGCGCCATAAAAATATTCTAAACAAATAAATAAATTGTGTCCTCTTTTAAACATGTCAGACAAAGAGCCATAAACTCCTCCGAAGAGGAGACTCTGGAGGGGAGAAGGGGGGGGATGCGGTTGCAACCTGTCAATCACAGGGAGCAGCCTCTCCCACCCGCTTTTTCCAACCCTCTCCCCCTGTCGACCCCCAAATATTCTGCCCAACATCCAAAAAATGTGGTTTCTCCACCGGTAGGGGGGGGCAGAATGTTCCTGGACTGCAACTCCCAGAAGCCTCCACCCCTCGCGGTGCTGGAAGGGGTTTCTGGGAGTTGTAGTCCAGGAACATTCTGGGGACCCCCCCCCCCACCGGTGGAGAAACCACTGTTGCTGTTTTTTAAGTGTGTGCCCTTGTGGGCAAGGAAGAAGAGGAGGTTTATATGTCTCCTATCAAAGTGGCCATGAATGCCTTCGTTATTAATAATAAAAAGGGCTGAGGGGGGGAGAATCAGAGGCAGAGGGTGGTGGGGCAGATGGGGGGGTATTAAAGGCAGATTTCTTCCCTCCCCCCCCCCTTTTGGATCCTCTTTGGACAACCCCGCGGTTCTCTTTGGGAAAACGCAGGAGGGAGGGAGGGAAGGAGGAGCCCCTCTACCACTTTCGTAGCTCTACTCCCCCCACTTCCTCCAGAAACAGGAACCAGGAAGCGGGTGGAGAGGCGCCCTTCCCCTCCCGCCCTCCTTGCCGCCCTCCTCTCTATGGTCTCCGAGGGACCCGTGCGCAAAAGGGGCGGGGCTCCTCCTCTCTGGACTTTTCCCGCGCCTGGAGGGGGAGGGGGAGGTGAGTCCATTGGGTGTGTGTGTGGGGGGGTAATATTCATGGGGGGCAGGGGAAGGGAGGGGGGTTTCCAAAGGGGCCGAGCGCCCCCCCCCGCGAGGCTGGCCTTTCCCCCGGAGCCCCCCTCTTTTTCTTTTGGGGGGGGTGGAGATGGGGGGGCTTTTGCCAGGATTCCAACCCCTCCCTTGCAGGCATTAACACCCCCCCATCTTCTTCCCACCCCCCTGAATCCTGCAGGCACCGAAGGGGTTAAAAAGGGGGTGGGTAGGGGAAATCAAACGGGATCTTCCCCCCCCCCCCACACACACAAAATCGCCCCACTGTTCCCCCCCCCCATGTCTGGAGGGGTCCCTGTGTGGGAAAGAATTAGAGAGATGTAAGATTTCCAGAAATGTTGAAGCTGGGGGGGGGGGGGACTGAAAGTTTCAAAAAAAAAAAACAATTGGGGGGGAGCCCTCCCCAACCCCTTTTACAGCTTGAAAGTCGTTTTGCAACTTTACAAGCATAAAAATGTGACTGTGGGCAATTTGATTTGGCATAAAATTAGTGCAACCAGTATATCAAAATATAGTGTCTCCAAACAGAATTTACTTCTTATGTGATATTTATTTATAATTGTGAGTAACAAATGGAGTAACCAGCAACCTTCCTGGGCCTGGCAATCTCTTTGCCGCCTCTTTTTCTTTCTGCCAAAAACCTGAGTTGGGGGTGCAAGTGAGAAAAGGGCCTGGGGGGAGGGGGAGACCCAGATCCATCTCCCCAAAAGACCCCCAGTTTAGGGGGGGGGAGTTGCCAGAGGGATGGGATGGGTTTTCCTCCCTGCCTGCCTGCCTGGGGAGAATTATGGCTTCAATGCATGGGGAAAATGGGCTTCGGAAAGAAGGCAGAGGAGGAACAGAGCCAAGGAACTGCTGGGGGGTTTGGGAGGGGGGACAAGAGATGATGGATGGATGGGGGGGTCAGAGATTTCGGAACCCCCAAAATAAACAAGGGCTCCAAGGACAAGAGGGAGAACTCAGGTCTCAATGGGGGCCTTTGCATTGGCTGTTCAGGTATTGAAAAGCTTGGCAGGAACTTAATTCCTCTGGAGCCAATCCTGAAGGATTTCTCACGGCTGCAGTTTAAAAAATGAGCGAAGGCCTGACCCTGGGTCTCCCAAGTCCCAAGTGCTCAGCCCACTAAACCACCTGAAAGGGTTTTCCGGTGGAAAAACACATTTTACACACATCTCTGTGAAGATCCTCAGTGCATAGGAGGAGTGGTTTTTGGTTTCCTTTAATCAAACAGCCCAGTCTAGACTTATCTTTTTCCCTTTTCTCCAAAGCAGGGGGAGGAACTGAGCTGGTCTCAGCTGACTTTTCTCTTGGCCAAAAGTGAAGACTCAAAATTCCCATTGACACCTACTTCTTCCACCCCCCTGAATCCTGGAATGCAGGTAAGATTCCCCCCCCCCCTTTCTTTCTTTTGATCAGAAGCACTGTCCAGTTAATAGGATGCAATCTGTTGAGAGGTTTAGATAAGCGTGTCAGGTAATGTTTGCCCAATAGCAACCAGTGCCAAGAACATTTGTGGGCAGGTACCACCAGATCTTCTCTGATACCTTTTGAGGGCCAGAGAGGACACTGAACTGGGTGTGAATTTCCTTGTGTCCCCAAACAGGTGATTACTAGTTAAGAACCTAAGAAGAGCCCTGCTGGATCAGGCCAAAGGCCCATCTAGTCCAGCTTCCTGTATTTCACAGTGGCCCCACCAGATTCCTCTGGGAGCGCACAAGACTAGATATCTGTCTCCTGATACCACTCCCCTGCATCTGGCCCTTGAAGGACCCTGGTTTAAACCCTGGAGGTTACACATCTCCATCATGGTTTGTAACCTGTGATGGACTTTTCCTCCAGGAATCTGTCCAATCCCCTTTTGAAGGCATCCAGGCCAGATGCCATCACCACCTTCTGTGGCAGGGAGTTCCACAGACTAACAATGCGCTGGGTAAAAAAAAAAATGTTCTCATTGTCCCAACCCTCCATTTGAGTGGATGTCCCCTAGTTCTGGTATTTTGTGAGAGGGAGAAGAGCTTCCTTCTCTCCACTTTACTCATGCCCTGCATTATTTTGTGCATCTCAATCATACCTCCGCCTCAGGTGCCTTTTAAAGAGGCCCAAATGTTGTAGCCTTTCCTCATAAGGGAGGTCCCCCTGCCAAGTAATCATTTTAGTCCCTCTCTTCTGCATCTTTTTCAGTTCCGCTATGTCTTTTTTGAAATTCAGGGACTAGAACTGTATGCAATACTCCAGGTGTGGCCTTACTATCATTTTGTATAATGGCATTATAATGTTGGCTGTTTTATTTTCAATCCCCTTTTTGATCATCCCTAGCATGGAATTGGCCTTCTTCACCACTGCCACACATTGGGGAGACACCTTCATGGAGCTGTCCACCAACACACCAAGATCTCTTTCTTGATCCGTCACAGATAACTCAGAGCCCATGAGTTGATAGATAAAGTTTTGATTTTTTTTGCCCCAATATGCATTACTGTACATTTTCCTACATTGAAACATATTTGCCATTTGGCAGCCCATTCTCCCATTTTGTAGAGATCCTTCTGGAGGTCTTCACAATCTTCTCTGGTTTTTAACACACAGATAAGTTTTGTGTCAACTGCAAACTTGGCCACCTCACTGCTTATCTCTCTCTACAGGTCATTTATAAACAGGTTGAAAAGCACCGGTACTGGGACAGATTCCTGGGGTGAACCACGTTTCATTGCAAAAATTGCCCATTGACACCTACTCTTTGTTTCTTGGATCTCAACCAGTTCTTAAGCCATAGGATGACCTGCCCACTTATCTCCTGACTGCAGTTTTCTCAGCAGCCTTTGGTGAGGGACCGTATAAAAGGCCTCCTGAAAATCCAGATAGACAATATCCACCGGTTCACCCAAACCCACATTTTTTTATTTTTTTATTTTTATATCTTTATTTTACAAGACAAGTTAAGACAACAGTACAATAGCGTCTCATTATTTATACATTCTATAGGACCAATATCCTTTTCAAAATCCACCCTCTATTTCATCTTCCAACACAGTTAATTGTGACACACACACAAGTAAATTAATTCTTTTAAAATTTTACATTCCAGCAGTCAAAATTATTCCCCATAACAGATTCCTCATTTTTTGTGTTAATTCCATATGTTAATAAGGGCTTCCAGGTTTTCATAAATGTATCATGTTTTATTTCCCCTCTATATATTTTAATTTGATAGGTCAACTTTTCCATAAGAGCCATTTGCCAGATTCTGTTCAGAAATTTTTGTAGTGAGAGATCTTGAGCATTTCTCCAATTTTTTGCAATTTCAGCTCTTGCTGCACCAATCAGATTTGCTATTAATTTTTCATTTCCATCCTTAAATATTGAAAATAATAGTAAAGCTTCATTTATAATTATTCTTTGTTTTAACAGGGTTTCTATCCATTTAATTATTTCCTGCCAATATGCTCCTACTTTGGGGCAAGAGATCCAGGTATGTTCTAGGGTGCCTTTACTTCCACAATTCCTCCAACAATTGTCTGGAATTTCTTGATTAATTTTATGTAATTTTGTGGGATACCAATACCATCTGTGAGCTACTTTTAACACCAGTTCTTTCGCTTTAGTTGATATTGATTTGTAAGGATATGTGTTCCATATTCCCATCCATTCTTTCTCAGATATACTAATATTTAAATTTGTTTCCCAGGCTACTGTGCTCACGACCTGCGTTCAATCCCCGGTAGCAGGCTCAAGGTTCACTCAGCCTTCCATCCTTCCGAGGTCGGTAAAATGAGTACCCAGCTTGCTGGGGGGGGGGCAATGTGTAAATTGTAAACCGCCCAGAGACCACTTGTAGTGGTATGGGGCGGTATATAAGCAGAACACTTTGCTTTTGCTTTGCTTTTGCTTTAGATCCCCTGCCCCTAACAAATGCTTTTTCAATCAAATGTTTATATATGATTGAAGTTATACCCTTTCTTTTATTTCAATCCTTTTCTATGCTGTATTGTTCGAGTACTGTAAGTGTTCTCATGGGTCCGTGTCTTTGATATAATTGGTTTGCCAAATTTCTTACTTGTATTAACTGTAGCCAATTAGCTTTTATTTCCTTTGTTTTATCTTCCAACTGTCTAATTGTTATTGGTTTCCCGGCCTCAAATAAGTCTCTTATTCTATAAATTCCAATTTGTTTCCAATTTTTAAATTGGACATATTTCTCTCTTGATTTAAATTTAGGATGATCCAGCATAGGACACAAAGGAGATATAGGTGGAGCAAAAATGTTCATATACTTGCGCCAAATTTTCAATGTCTCACAAATTATAAGGATTTTGTATTTGCTCCTTTTTTCTAATTAGTTCCCTTGTAAAAATATAGGTATTAACTAATCCAGTTTCCTCGCCTTTTTCCATTTCGACCCAATCTGGGATTTCTTCTATCTGGATAAACTTTATAGCTTGAGTGATTTGAAAGGCTTCATAGTATTTTATTAATTGTGGTATTCCTAGCCCCCCTTTTTTGCTTTGACCATATTTAACACTGCTTATGAACCTTATTTTCTTCCCCTTTCCTCCAATAAACTTCTCCATATTTTTTGCCATAGTTTATTTTTTTTAATTTCAGGTTGTATTGGTATATTTTGAAATAAAAATAAAAATTTTGGTAATATATATGCTTTAACTAATGCTATTCTTCCCAGCATTGACATATTCAATTTCATCCATTTTCTAATTTTTTCTTTAACTGAATTAAATACTATTTTATAATTTCTATATATTAATTGGTTTTTACTTTTTGTTATCCATATTCCCAAATATTTGAAAGTTGAGTAGCATAAGTCCAGATTTGACTTTTTTTTAATTTCCTTTTGCTCTGCTGTAGAAATATTTATACATAACAATTTGGATTTTTGATAGTTAATTTTTAGGCCCGTATAATAACAATGTTCTTGTAGTATATGTTTTAATGATTCTATGCTTTTTAATGGATCCTCCAAAAACAGGAGCATGTCATCTGCGTAAAGCAAAAAAGCAAAGTGTTCTGCTTATATACCGCCCCATACCACTACAAGTGGTCTCTGGGCAGTTTACAATTTTAATTACAGTGTGCAGGCTACACATTGCCCCCACCCCCAGCAAGCTGGGTACTCATTTTACCGACCTCGGAAGGATGGAAGGCTGAGTGAACCTTGAGCCTGCTACCGGGGATTGAACCCAGGTCGTGAGCACAGTTTTACCTGCAGTACAGGCATTTAACCACTGCGCCACGAGGCTCCAGTGGTTTATTTTAAAGGTTTATTTTATGTATTTTAAAGGTTTATTTTAAAGGTTTATTTGTCAAGGTTTATTTTATGTATTTTATTTTTAATCACCAATCCTTTAATATTTCCATTTTCTCTTATTTGTGAAGCAAGTGGCTCAATTGCTATTGCAAATATAATTGGGGATAAAGGGTCCCCTTGTCTCGTTCCCCTACAAAGAGTGAATTTATCAGATTCTATTCCATTGATAAGGACCTTAGCCTCCACTCCTATATATAAATTTTTCAAAAGATTAATGAATTTTCCACCCATATTCATTTTTTCTAATAGACCAAACATATACCGCCATTCTACACGATCAAAAGCCTTAAGGGCATCTAATGAGAGGACTGCTAATTTCCGTTTTTCTTTATTTGCTATATTTATGACATTCAGAACTCTACGAATGGCATCCTGCATCTGCCTTCCTGGCATAAATCCATATTGATCTGTGTGAATGTACTCAGTAATAAAACTATTTATTCTCTGTGCCAATATTGAAGAAAAAATCTTTTGGTCTTGATGTTGTAATGTTATTGGTCTATATGATGAGGGGAGGGTTGGGTCCTTATCTGGTTTTAATATAGTTATTATTCTAGCTGTTCTCCAGGATTTCTTCACCTTCCATTATTGAATTAAACAATTTTAGCAGATGCCCTATAATATCCAAATTTTATAAAATTCTGGTATAAACCCATCCCAACCTGGCGATTTCCCTTTTTTAATTTTTTTAATAACTGACTTTATTTCCATTACTGATATTGGGGAGTTAAGTTGCTCTTTATGGTTCTCTGTAATTTGACTAACTGGTAATGTATTTACAAATTTCTTAATGTTTGTATCTGGTGTTAATTCTGTCTTATATAAATTTCTATAATACTCCATAAATGTTGTTACTATTTGCTGCTGTGAGGTTACTATTTTTTCATCTTCAGTTTTCACTGAAACAACTGTCCTCTTTATTGCTTTCTTTTTTACTGCATAAGATAATAACTAAGAATTCTTATTCCCATGTTCATAATAATTTCTCTTTAAATAATTCATTGCTATCTGAGTCTTACTTGTGTCTAGTGCCTCTAATTCTGTTCTGGCTCTTGCTAGTTCATTATATACCTTGTTTGATCCAGATTTTTTATGCTGGTCAGAGATTTTTTATCTTATTTTCTAATTGTTCTTGCAATCTATTTCGTTCTTTTTTTAATCTGGAGCTTTCCATAATAAATTTTCCCCTTAAATATGCTTTTAGGGTGTCCCACAGTAATGCAGGTTTCATTCCTTCTTTACCATTTATTTCATAAAAAAATCTTTATATCTTTATTTTTTTAATGATTTCTGTATTTAAACATATAGAATCATAGAATCATAGAATCATAGAGTTGGAAGAGACCTCAAGGGCCAACTAGTCCAACCCCCTGCCATGCAGGAACCCCCATCACAATATTTCTGACAGATGGCGATCCAGCCTCTGCTTAAAAACCTCCAAAGAAGGAGACTCAACCACCCTCCGCGGCAGCGTATTCCACTGCCGAATAGCTCTAACTGTCATGAAGTTCTTCCTGATGTTCAAATGGAATCTCTTTTCCTGTAGTTTGAAACCATTGCCCCGAGTCCTAGTCTCTGAAGCCATGGAAAACAAACCTGTTCCCTCTTCAATATGACATCCTTTCAAATATTTAAACATAGCTATCATATCCCCTCTCAGTTGGAATTTAATCTCCAGATTCTAGGCTTATTTCTTACTTCCTTGTTAGACCATGTGACTTTTATTGCTGCATGATCGGAAGGTATGATAGGAGCAAAATATATACTCTCTAGATGGGGTATCAAATTTTCTGAGATAAAAATATGATCTATCCTTGAGTAAGTGGCATTTTTTTTTTGAAAAAATGTGTAATCTTTCATTTTGGGGTTTAAAAGTCTCCAACCATCTATTAAACCAGCTTTCTTAATTAATTTTTCAATTTTGCTTCCATCACTTGAAACTTTCCTTTTTTTGGATGTTGTGTCCAACTTTTGATTTAAAATACAATTTGTGTCCCCACCCAAAATAATATCACCCCAGGCAATTTTTTTTACCAGTCTCAACAATTTTTGCATAAAAGCTGCTTGTATTAGGAGCATAATAAGACCCCAATGTTAGCAGTTTATTTTCAAACTTCCCTTTTACTAGAATATATCTTCCTTCAGGATCCCTTATTTGGTCCATCACTTCAAGTTTTGAATTTTTTTTGAGGATTATAGCCACTCCTCTTGATTTGTTCGTCCAATTTGCAAAATATTGGTCTCCTAGCTTTGGGTGCTTTATAATATTTTTTGCTTGCTTCTTTTGATGTGTTTCCTGTAAAAACAGAACATCTGCCCCCAGCTTTTGAATCGTTTTCATGACCCGGTACCTTTTAACTGGTGAGCCTAGTCCATTTGTGTTGTACGATACAATACTGAGATTATCTAACATTACATACTTGGATTATATAAACTGCAATAATAATCAGTTTTGTCCTTTGAGATATTTTATGATTTGCCTTATAATTACACTCGTCTTTACCTAAATTGAATTGTCTTGCTATATTCTCCTTTATTCCCTCCCTCTCCCTCTTCCCTTGCTTCCCCCCTCCCTCCCCTCCCCTCCCCTCCCCAATATAGGCTATAAGATGAAACCTCCAGCTCATAATAGTCTGAGCTGAGCCTAATGGGGTATATGGAGCCAGGAGTTAAAACAAACTCCTGAGTTGAGATAACCCCGCCCTTGCCCTTAATTATAACAATATATAAAACACAACATTCTCTTAACTCATAAATATACTATTCATATGTCTATATTCTACAATATTCACTTCTCTTATTATTTTTAATTAACTACTTACACACTTAAACACTAATTTATTTTTTAATCATATTTACGTGTGAACTATTAGCTATTAACTACTGTTACACTGTATTGTCTATTCATTACTAATAGACCTGCTCACAGTTTCTGGGAGTTTGTTTAACAAACTGCAGCTGTTTCATGTTGGCAGTTATCATCCCTTCCAGATAACGGCTCTTACGCTGTCCTTGAAAAGTTCAGTAGCTTAGTCCTTCAAGTTCTGTTTTTTCCCCGTCTGTTTTTCTCCAGCGAAGCGGCATTCTCTCTAGCTGATCTGACTTCATCTCTGTCGAATGATTCTCAGGAAGAGGAATCTTCTTTTGCTCAAAAAAGTCCACCAGTTGAGTAGTTGAAACGATAGTCTTTGATGTGTTCCCGTACCAGATAATCAGTTTGAAGGGGGAAACCCCACCTGTATTTCACTTTCTTCTCCTGCAGAATTCTCGTATATGATCACCATTGTTTACGTTTTTCCACTGTTTCTGGTGCGAGATCATGATACAGTTCTACTTTCTGACCTTCAAATGCCAGATCTTTGATGTTAGTCAAAGCACGATACACCTCTTCTTTCACAGCATATGAGGCAAATCTCACAATTATATCCCTTATCCTTGATTGTTGTTTAGGTCCGACTTGATGTACCCGGTCCAGATCTCTATTTTTTATCTCCATATCAGGACAGTTCTTGGAACCAGTTCAAGACTATTTGTTTCAGATCACTGTCTCTCTCATTTTCCTTAAAAAATCTCAAACGAAAGTTCTGACATCTTTGTCTATTTTCCTGATCCACAACTCTGTCCCTTAAGTGCTTCAACTCCTTTTCCAGTTCATCATTTCTAGACTGCAATCCCTGTGCCATTTCAAAAGCAGCATCAGCAGTTTGCTCTACTTTTTTAATGCTTTGTTTGACCTCCAAAAGGGTTTGTGTTAAGGGCGCAATAAGACTTTTCATATCGTCCTGTAAGTCTTTTCTTAATTGTTTAATAAGCAGCCTCATCTCATCGCTAGGTGAATCAGCTTTTTTCCGCCCTCTCCCTTTTTTCTTCTTACCCGGCATGTCTGCTTCGCTTTCGGACTCCTCTGATGTCCCGGTCAGATCTCTTTGATCCTCCTCATCAGAGGTGAGTTTTGGCTTTTTTTCTTCTGATGTTTTCCTTGGCTTTCCCATAACTATGTAGTTCAAAGCAATTCTGTTATCTTATTTACGAGTATTCACGCTTATTTTGACCAATTTATTTGGGCATAGAGCGGAGCTAATCTTCTATGCTGCCATTTTCCACAACAGCAAAACCACGCCCCCGGTTCACCCAAATCAACAGGCATGTGGATTTGGGTTCACCCAAATCCACCTGCCTGTTGATCTTTTCAAAGAGTTCTAAAAGGTTTGTCAGGCAAATTCAAAAAGACCTTGACAGATTAAGAGTGCTGGGCCAAAGCCAATGGAATAGATTTCAATAGAGGGAAATGTAGGGTGCTACATCTAGGTAAAAAAAAAGAATTGCACAAATATAGGATGGGGGATACATGACTGGAGAATACGTCTGTGAAGATTCTCAGTCATCCAGGTGCGTTTATCTGGGAGTTGAGTCATGGCTACTGGACTTCTTTTTTGAGAGATAGAAACGTTTCGCTGTTCATCCAAACAGCTTCATCGGTCTGACCGATGAAGCTGTTTGGATGAACAGCGAAACGTTTCTATCTCTCAAAAAAGAAGTCCAGTAGCCATGACTCAACTCCCAGATGGCTGGAGAATAGTACCTGTGAAAGGGATTTGGGAGTCTTGGTGGACCACAAATTGAACATGAGTCAGCAGTGTGATGCTGTGGCCAGGAAAGCCAATGCGATTCTTGGTTGCATCAACAGAACCATAGTGTCTAGATCAAGGGAAGTGATAGTACCACTCTATTCTGCTCTGGTCAGACCCCACCTGGAGTACTGTGTCCAGTTGTGTACCTCAATTTAAAAAGGATGTTGAAAACCTTGAGCGGGTGCAGAGGAGGGCAACCGGGATGGTTGAGGGTCTGGAGGAAATGTCTTATGAGGAATGGCTTAGGGAACTGGGAATGTTTAGCCTTTCAAAAAGAAGGCTGAGGGGGGATATGATAGCTATGTTTAAATATTTGAAAGGATGTCATATTGAAGAGGGAGCAGGTTTGTTTTCCATGGCTTCAGAGACTAGGACTCTGGGCAATGGATTCAAACTACAGGAAAAGAGATTCCATTTGAACATTAGGAAGAACTTCATGACAGTTAGAGCTGTTCGGCAGTGGAATATGCTGCCACAAAGGGTGATGGAGTCTCCTTCCTTGGAGGTTTTTAAGCAGAGGCTGGATGGCCATTTGTCGGAAATATTGTGATGGGGTTCCTGCATGGCAGGGGGTGGACTAGATGGCCGTTGAGGTCTCTTCCAACTCTATGATTCTATGATTCTAAGACTTACCCATACAGAAACCATGCAGATTTTCCCTCAGCAAGGTTTATTTTACTAGGTATTTTAAGATTTTCTCTTGGATGAGGCTTTCCACCATCTTTCCTGGGACAGACGTAAGGCTAACCGGCTTGTAGTTTCCCAGGTCGCCCCTCCTTCCTTTTTAAAAAAATTGGTGTGACATCAGCTATCCTCCTGTCCTCCGGTACTGTGGCCATTTTAAGAGAAAAGTTGCATAGAGTAACCCTCCGCCTATCGCAGGGGTTAGGGACCCACTCGACCCGTAATGACTGAAAATCCACGATGTATGGATGCAGATTGGGGGGACTGGAGGGTGGTGCGTGAAGTTTAAAATCCTTAAAGCAACTGAGCCTTTCGCTCCATTGCTTAAAGGCATTTTAAACATTCCAGCAGCCCATGCAAGCGGCTGTGGTGGATCTGACCTGCCACCGCTGCTTGCGTGGGCTGCTGGAATTTTTAAAATGCTAGAACTAGTGGACATACACTCAAATGGAGGGCTGGGAGAGTAAGAACAGACAAAAGAAAAAAAATTCACCCAGAGGTGTTAATCTGTGGAACTCCCTGCCACAGGATGTGGTGATGGCATCTGGCCTGGATGCCTTCAAAAGGGGATTGGACAGATTCCTGGATGAAAAGCCCATCGCAGGTTACAAACCATGAGGGAGATGTGCCATATCCAAGCTTTAAAACAGGGTACCCTCAAGGACCAGATGCAGGGGAGTGGTATCAGGAGGGAGATATCTAGTCTCATGTGCTCCCAGACGCATCTGGTGGGGCCACTGTGAGATAGAGGAAGCTGGAGTAGATGGGCCTTTGGCCTGATCCAGCATGATGGCTCTTCTTATGTTCTTATGACCAGGCTGCTCAAAGAAGTCTTGGAGCAGCCCAGGCCAGCGGCGGTGGCAGGTGAGATCCACCACAGCTGCGTGCACGGGCTGCTGCAGCTCAGGCAAGTGGTGGTGGTGGTGGATCTGATCCACCACCAAGCTGGAACCTGGGACTTGGGGAAGGGGGGAAAAGGTTTTAAAAGCCCAGGCTTTTAAACCCTTTCCCCCCTTCCCTAGGCCCAGGGCTCCAGCTCATTGGCGCTCGGGTGGAGGAGAAAAACCTTTTGTTTCCCCAACCCAGCGCCAGTCGGCTGGAGTCTGGCATAGCATGACCACAGTAAATGAACCGTGAAATGGCGAGGGGTTACTGTATTACCATTAAGAGATCTGCAATTTCATTTCTCTGTTCCCTAATAACCCTTGGATGGATGCCATCTAGGCCCGGTGACTTGTTGATCTTCAATTTATCAATTAAACTAAAAAACATTGTCTCTTTTAACTTGTATTTGATTTAATTCTTTAGTCAAAAGGGGCTGTTCGGGCAGAGGAATCTGCCCAAGGTCTTCTGTCGTGAAGACAGATGCAAAGAAGTCATTTAATTTCTCTGCAATTTCCAAGTCCTCCTTTACCTCCCCTTTTCCTCCCTCACCATCTAGAGGGCCAACTGGTTCTCTGGCAGGTTTTCTAACTTATATAAAGAGGCTTTTATTATATCCCTTTATATTGCTACCTGTATGGTAGGAGCCTCATGGCGCATTAGTTAGATGCCTGTACTGCAGCTTAAACTGTGCTCACGACCTCAGGCTCATGGTTGACTCAGCCTTCCATCCTTCCGAGGTCAGTAAAATGAGTATTCAGCTTGCTGGGGGATGGGCAATATGTAGTCTGAATACTTTAATTAAACTGTAAACCACCCAGAGACTACATGAAATGCTGTGGGGTGGTATATAAGCAGAACACATTTCCTTTGCTTCCTCAAAGTCTTTCTTTGCCTCTCTCATCATCATCTTACGTTTCTTTTGCCAGTGTTTGTATTCCTTTTTATTTTGCTCTTTTGCTCTATTTAGCACTTTAGAGCCTATCTAATGCCACTCATTAGCCATGCCGGTGCCCTCTTAGACTTAGAGGAGCTCTTCTTTCTTTGTGGTATGCACGTCTTTTGGGCCTGTACTTTCATTGGTTTTTTTATTACATATTTTATTGACTTTTCTAAACATAAGTTAAAACAAATAAATTGCTTTTGTGTTGCTATGTTACATAGTTCAAATAAGTATTTTCCCAATATTTCAGCCCATGTGCTTGGAGTATTCCAGATTTACATGCTTCTTTTCCATCATTGTATTTATCATTACTTATCCCCATTTTCATTTAGTACAAAAATCTTCATCTAGTACAAAAAGAAGCCTGGTGTGTGAGACCAAGCAGACCTACTGCTGAGAGAGCAAAAGAGAAAGAAGTGAGCACTGGAAAGTTTCTGGGTTGGAGCAATCCAACTAGGGCTGTTTTACCTCTGCCTCTGCTAACTTTAACTGCTCATTTAAATACAAAGAGCCATTAGTCAGCCAAACAAAGAAAATAGCTAGGAAGCAGGGGTGGTGCCAGACTAATCTTTCCTCTGAGCTTGGGGGTGGAGTTAAACTAAGTGTATTCCCCTGAAGAAGAAGGTCAGCCTCAGCATTTGAGCCTGGTGTGTGAGACCAAGCAGACCTACTGCTGAGAGAGCAAAAGAGAAAGAAGTGAGTACTGGTAAGTTTCTGAGTTGGAGTAATTCAACTAGAGCTGTTTTACCTCTGCCTCTGCTGACTTTAACTGCTCATTTAAATACAAAGCCATTAGTCAGCCAAACATCAAAGGAAAAATATAGTATTGGATTAATATTTCTAGATTAGTAGCTAGAAAAACTGTAACTTTTTCAAGGCCCAGAATACTGCACTCATTAAAATGGAGTCTGAGGGAGCAGCTGTAGTTACCTGTAACACTTGTGCCATGTTTGTCATCTTGACAAAGCGCACGGAGAACTACACTTGCTGCAAGTGCAAGCTGGTTGCACTATTAGAAGAGAAGGTCCAGCAGCTAGAGGCCTGCATATCGAACCGGCAGCATATTAAGGAGCTTGAGCTGTTCTTGGACAGAGTGGAACAGACTACCCAGATCCAAGGAGAGACAGGGCACACTTCTGAGGATGAAGTCACTTCCCCAACTCAGGAGGTAGATGTGTGGAGGAATGTGACTCAAAGGCGTAGAAAGGCAAGGGATTGCTCAGAGAGTCTCATGTTGCACAATCAATTTGAGGCTCTTTCCCTCATCACACCTCATGAGGCATGAACAAAGGAACAACTGGTTCCACCTGAGGATCTCTCATCACAATTGATGAGATACAGGATCAAGGGGATGTAGATGAACACAAAACAGCTATACAGTAACCCCCCGCCTGTTGCGTTGGTTAGGGACCCACCTGACCCGCGATGACTGAAAATCCATGATATGCGGATGCAGGTCAGGTGGGGCCTGGGAGCAGTGCATGATCAGATTCCCCCTGCTGTCGCCGCCTCATTCCAGTCTGAGAAGTCTTGGGGTGGCGTGCACCAGCGGTGTTGCAGGATCTGACCTCCCACCACCACCCGCCCATGCTGCCCCAAGATTTTTAGGATCGGCGCATGCTAGCAGCGGCAGGGGGATCTGATCTCCTGCCGCCGCCAGCCCGCGCCGTCCTGAGACTTATCGTCCAGGGCTGTCTCCATTGTAATGCATTTGCTCAATGCATTTCAATGGAGAAAATTTTCCCCATTGGAATGCATTGGCTCAATGCATCCCAATGGGGAAAATTTCTCCATTAAAATGCATTGAACCAATACATTTCAATGGAGATTGTGGGGCAGCGCCCAATGCCATTGGCCTGCGCAACCCCGAAGCTTCTCGGAGGAACACGGGGCTGAGGCGTTGAGTAATGCGATCGCCCCCTGCCCCCCGCCTACAGGGGCCTGAAGCGTCTTGGAGGAGCGCGGGCCAGCAGCGATGGGGGATCGGATCCAGGGCTTGGGGAAGGGGGGAAATGTTTTAAAAGCCTGGGCTTTTAAACCTCCCCCCCTTCCTCACACCCCGGGCTCTAGCTCATTGGCACTGGGGTGGGGAAATAAGGGTTTTTCTCCCCCACCCCAGTGCTAATCAGCTGGAGCGTGGGCAGGTACTGCGATCCCGCGATGTAGTGGGACCGCAGTACCTAAACCGTGAAATGGCGGCGGGGGGGGGGGGTTACTGTATTACATATATACACAGATAAGTTACATGGAGACAAATCAACAGCAGAACAGCATTTTATCATACATCACATACATAATCAGTACATAGCATAGAGAAATAAAGAATGGTGGGTGCGTTATTCACAAAGGCCCATTGAACACTGATTAACAGAGCACTTGTACACATTTGTCTCTCCAATCAGGTAACACATTGCATGACGGCTGTTGCAGCACTTTGCATCAGCCAAACCCATTAAAGCCCAGTCTTTTCACCTGCAGTCTAATAGAAAAAACCTTTAGACTTTGCACATTTTCCATGAAGCGCGTGACTTTGCACATTTTCCATGAAACTGTGACTTTGCACATTTGCAGACTCCATTCTAGAAATCAAATACATACAGACCATTTATTTATACACCTGTCTAATATCTGACAGTGCAGTCTTGGGACATACCCAAATGAAGGATGGGACAGTTTCATCTTTTTCTTGACAGAGTTGACTTGTGCATTTGGCACTAATTGTAGAATCTCAGCTTTCACGTGGATTTCGAGCGCTTGTTCTTGTGCAGAAAAACATCAAGGTTTTGGTTTCTTTCTTAATTTTTCCCAATTTTATCCATGCCCCTGTTGAATTGTGCTTTTCATCTATATGTCTCCGCTGTTGTCCCTGCAAGGTTTCAATTTTCTGTTTATCTTTAAAATGTTCTTTACATTGAGCCTTTGTTTCTATTGATTTCAAAGTATTCACCAGTTTCTTTACCTTAAGGGGTTTTTTGTTACTTGTACATATGTAATTGTTTGGGCTTCAGTTTTTCTTCTGTGGTCCCTGCTGTTTTGCAATCCAGATTTGCTTCCAGATTTTTCTGCTTACTATAACCTGTCTACGTTACTTTGTTGGTGTAGTGCATGATGTATGTTCATCACTTCCTGTATTTTTCGAGCACATGTTTCTAAGTCATTTTTGTTGCATTCTATTCTTCCAGTTAGGTATCTATTTTGTAGAACTCCCCATATGTTCATAGCTTTCATTGTATGTCCGCTATTCAGTCTTGATTTTAAGATTTTCTGCAGTCTTTTGATGTATTTTTTTCCTGCCATTTGTCAACTTCCAGATCTATTTTATTTTTCTTCTTTTGTCACATTATCTTCATCTGTTGCATTTTGTGTTGATTATCTTTTGACACCACTTCTAGTTCTTGCAACTGTATCTCTCGCAACTGTATCTCTCCTTTTCTTCTGCTGCAGAGGAGGCAGTACGCTCCCTCGACCTGTGCCTGGAGGCAGTCTTGGAATGGACCAGGACTAACCGGCTCAAGCTGAACCCAGAGAAGATGGAGGATCTGTTCTTCAGGGCGCCCTCATCTGGGTACAGTGGCCCCCTCCCTAGACTGGGGGGGGGATGAGTCTCCCTCCAGCCTACAGACAGGGCCAGGAATCTGGGCGTGGTCCTGGATTCAGCCCTCTCCCTGGAAGCCCAGGTGATGGCAGTCTCCAGGGTCACTTTTATCCATCTCTGCTGGATCACCCAGATCTGAGAATACCTTGATGAGTCCTCCCTGAGGACAGTTGTGCAGGCCCTCGTGATTTCAAGGATTGACTATTGCAATGCCCTCTATGTGGGGTTGCCCTTGACCCTTGTCCGAAGGCTTCAACGGGTGCAGAATGCAGCGGCCAGGCTGGTGGTGTGTGCTCGTAGATTTGAGCACATCACGCCAGTTCTGGCTCACCTGCATTGGTTACCCATTGCCCACCGGATAAGGTTCAAGGTCTCGGATTTGGTTTTCAAAGCCCTCTATGGCTTGGGACCAGAGTACCTGTCGGAGCGTAATCTTTCAGAGGTCAACTGGGACCAGACCCACGAGAATGGCGCAGGCGCGATCACTTAGGGTGGCCACACCCAGAGAGGTGCAGAAATTGCTCATGCATAACCGAACCTTCTCTGTGGTGGGCCCTACGCTGTGGAATCAGCTACCTAGGGAGTTGCACCTTGCAGTGTCCCCTGCCCATCTTTAAAAAAGCCTCGAAAACTCATCTCTTCAAGGAGGCTTTTGATGACATTTCTGTTTAATTTTTTTTTCTGTTGCCGCCCATGCCATCCTTTCCAGAGGGTATTGTGCCCTCCTATTTTTACCGGTGCCTCTGATTTTTATGCTTGTCTGCTGTTGTTTGTTTTCTTTTTTGGGTACACCGGCCCGGTATGGATTTCTGTTTATTTCCTCTCCTCATAAATGGTGGTTGATGGACCCAGTTGGCTTGGCTTCTCAGCTGAGATCTGCCTGGCTTGGGAGATCTTTCAGGTAGCAACAACTGGCCCTCAGCCTTCCTGAAACACGTAAGCCCTTCCATGTCAGAAATTGTTGTGTCCAAGCTCAGGTTTAGAGTGCTTACACTTGACAATTTTTTCTGTTCCTCAGTTCTGAGATATTGATTTATTTCTGTATTTTGCTGTATTTACATTGTCTATATTACTGTTCCCATTAGACAATCCCTGCATTTGTATTTAGATAATAGCACTAAATTGGATCCTCAGAGATCATTTTCTTCTCTTTCTACTGGCCTTGGTGCCACTTTCCATGACAGTTGAAGAGGATGCAAATGCCTTGGCTAGATGCCCAATTCGTATTTTTGTTTTATTTACTATATCTTGTTGTATTTCTATTGTCTATTGGCTTGGCGCTAGATCGCTTTTGTTAGCCGCTTAGAGTTCTACATGTAGAAGATAAGCGGGATATAAATACAATAATAAATAAATAAATAAATAATATGTTCACTCTTACTCCCTCTTTTTTCTCCATCAGGCAAATTACAAGAATACCAGAATTAGGAAAACCTGTGAGAAACAGGGAATGGAAATATAGACACTCAACAACGTAAGCCAGCCACGGACACAGGAAATTTTACCTCTGGTTAGTAATATTTATGGACCCCTGATGGTCAGGGTGGAAAACAATCGAGAGCAAGCAAGGAAATAGTATTCCATTAACCTAAATGTGTTGCAATGTGCTTATGAAACAAAGTAGAGTCCATCTGCATGGTAAAAAAACCAAAATGAATGAATGAAACCCGGACAAGGAGTAAGCAAAAGGAAAGCAAAGTGTTCTGTTTTATATACTGCCCCAGGCCACATCAAGTAGTCTCTGGGCAGTACGAATGAAGACTAATGATACTGACTGTGGAAACCTTCTGACTGCAGAAATTGTATAAATCAATGCAGAGTATAAAGAGCTTCACCCAATAGAACAACCTTCGTTCAGCTCTGAAAACCTACGCGAGAGAAATCATGGAAAAGCATACAAAATAGAATTGTCAGAGAAGCCACCTTGGTTTTTGTTTAAAAATGGGAAGAGTGCAGAAAAGTTATGAGTGCAAAGAATGTTCAAAGCACTTCCGTAATTGCCATGCATTTAGTGTTCATAAAAGGACTCACACAGAGGAGAAACCATTTAAATGCATAGAATGTGGAAAGACCTTCAGTCACAGCAGTCACCTTGGTTCCCATCAAAGAACACATACAGGGAGAAACCTTATGAATGCATGGAATGTGGAAAAAGCTTCAGGTATAGCAGTGCACTTAGTTGCCATCAAAGAACACATACAGGGGAGAAACCATATAAATGCTTGGAATGTGGAAAGGTCTTCAGTAAGAGCAGTGCCCTTAGTTCCCATCAAAGAACACATACAGGGGAGAAACCGTTTAAATGCATGGAATGTGGAAAGAGATTCAGTCAGAGCGGTAGCCTTAGTATGCATCAAAGAACACATACAGGGGAGAAACCATATGATTGCATGGAATGTGGAAAGAGATTCAGTCAGAAACGTAGCCTTAGTTCCCATCAAAGAATTCATATAGGGGAGAAACCATTTAAATGCTCAGAATGTGGAAAGAACTTCAGTCACAGCAGTGACCTTAGTTCACATCAAAGAACACATATAAGGGAGAAACCATTAAAATGCTCGGAATGTGGAAAGACATTCAGTTATAGCAGTCAGCTGAGTTCCCATCAAAGAACACATACAGGGAGAAACCATATCAATGTAAGGAATGCGGAAAAAGATTCAGTCAGAGCAGTAACCTCCGTGAACATCAAATTACACATAAAGGTGAGAAGCCGTTTAAGTGCACGGAATGTGGAAAAAGCTTCAGTCGTAGTAGTTATCTTAGTTCCCATCAAGAAATACATACAGGGGTGAAACCATTTAAATGCTTTGAATGTGGAAAGAGCTTCAAACACAGCCGTTCTCTTAGTTTCCATCAAAGAATACATACGGGGAGAAACCATATGAATGCATGGAATGTGGAAAGAGATTCATTCAGGCCAGTCACCTTAGTTCCCATCATAGAACACATACAGGGGAGAAACCATATGAATGCATGGAATGTGGGAAGAGCTTCAGTCACAGATGTTCCCTTAGTTCTCATGAAAGAACCCATACAGGGAGAAACCATATGAATGCATGGAATGTGGAAAGAGCTTCAGTAAGAGCAGTCACCTTAGTTCCCATGAACGAACACATACTGGGGAGAAACCATTTAAATGCTCCCAATGTGGAAAGGGCTTCAGTCAAAGCAGTAACCTTAGTTCTCATCAGAAAACCCATACAGGGGAGAAACAATATGGATGCACGGAATGTGGAAAGAGCTTCAGTCATCGCAGTCACCTTGATTCCCATCAAAGAACACATACAGGGGAGAAACCGTTTAAATGCATGGAATGTGGAAAGAGCTTCAGTCAGAGCAGTAACCTCAGGAAACATCAAAGAACACACATGGGTGGAACCATATGAATGGATGGAATGCAGGAATAGCTTCAGTAAATGCTGTTCTCTTAATTCCCATCAAAGAACACATAGTGGTGAGAAGCTGTTTAAATTCACGGAATGTGGAAAAGGCTTCAGTGATAGCAGTTCTCTTAATTTCCACGGAGAAAACTCACACTGGTGAGAAACTCAAAACCTGTTAGAACAGAGGGTTTTTTTTGTAATTGTCACAAATTTCCACTTCGATAAAGCGCTGGATTTGACCTGAAAGAGCCTTTCCATCAGTAAAAATGAAGGAGGCAAACATTGTATGCAGAATTAAATACAAGACTAATGAAAGCCTCATGAACTATAAGAGTAACTATTTAATTCTTGTTTTAGACAAGGTAGATGCAGTAGTCTATGTAAACATACCATGCAAACTCCAAACAGAACTTGAGATAAACATATTTGGGGTGATAAGTTTATTAGTCGATGGGGTTCCTGCATGGCAGGGGGTTTGACTGGAGGGCCCTTGAGGTCTCTTCCAACTCTATGATTCTATATTCATTGGTTGTAGGCACGTGGGTTATGTGGTATATTTTTCAGAAATGCATGGTCTGTGTTTTGTTTTGGGTTATCCTATAAACATCCTTCCAGAACACAGAAAACAGACACCATGATTGAGAAAAGATGAGATGAGAAAGGAGAAAATTGAGGAGGAATGTCAGGGCTGAAGACGGGATCCAGTTAAAAACTCAGGAGGGGAAGAATCTATAAAAAGAAATAAATTGAAAGAAGAAAGCATAGGAACTACAGTGGTTTCTTAAGATACAAAGAACTTGCTATACAAAAAACTTGTGATATGAAGGAATTCCACTTGGAGGTAAATGAAGTTTTTTCTTGAAAAAAAACTTGACAAATAAAATTTAATATGAAAGACCTCAAGATATGAACATTTCTAATGGACTTTCCCCCCAGGATACATTGCTCCCCATTAGGATCAATGGTAATGAAAATACCACAGATACGAAGCATCCTGAGCAACATTTTTTTTCATTTCATGAGGTGCCTCTCTACCTGAGTTCATTTAGGTATTATTTGTAATTTTTACCTTTATGATGTGAGATGGACTTGGCAATTGTTAATAGTGGCAGGAAACTACAGCTTAAGTATTACATTTAGTAATGACTTAGGCATAGTATAAATGATTGATCTCAACATTATTAGGAATTGCACAGCTTTGCAATCCAACCCTGTTACAAATAAATTCTTGCTCTTCTTTGATATACTGTACACTTAAAATTCTTTAACATTTTCATTTTAAGTTTCTTGATATTTTTTTCCAGTTTTTGTCCCAGATCCGTTTATATAGCAGTCCCCAGGTTCTCCTTGCTTTTTGAATTGATTCTTCTTCAAAAGTTTCTGATAATGCAGTCATTTCTTGCTATACTCTATTAGTTGTTGTTGTGAACTGCCCAGAGTAGCCTTATATCTATATGGGCAGCATTGATGCCCAGTAAATAAATGTTTTTCCAGAATAGATGTGTGGGTTGAGTTGGCATCTGAGTCTGTGCACGGTTTTGTGTGTTCATATTTGCATGAGTTCAGAGTGCTGATTTGTTACTCATAGGAGTATTGTTATCTGAGGAATGTGATTTGTAGATCTATGAGTTTGGAGCCTCTCTGGAGCCATTCTGGAAACATGCTTGTAAACCAAAATGGTTGTAAATAAAAACCAATTTCCTCAGAGTAAGTAATGGAAACTTAGATAACTCAGTCTGAGGCTCTTCACCCAGGAACAAACCATATAACTTTCCTTTCCAGTACAATATTTCCTATGGGGGAATGTCCTTTGATTTATAGCTTGGCACAGAGACTTGGGTAAAGTGGTGGTGGCTGTGGTTGTGGCTTGATCGTAGCCCCAGTTGACTCTGCAGCCATGCTACTCTGGGCACCACAATAGTAGCATGGCTGCAGAGTAAACAGGGGCTAAGAATGAGACCACAAGCCGCCACCTGCTACCCCCTAGCTTTCCTGACAGTGTCGCACCCAGGATCTGCTGCTCTGCCAAGTCATAGGAGGTGGTAAAGCTGGCAAAGTGGTGGGTTCTGGGTGCTATACTTCCAGGCAAGCCAGGATTGAAGACCAGGCTTTCGAATTTTTGCACGCCCAGAACCCCCTCCTAGGAAGAGTTTGCAGCAGCCAGGAGGAGGAGGGGAGGCAAAATCAGCTGGGGATTGGGCTGTCAGGAGCAGCCTTCAGCCCCAGGGCATTCATCCTACAAGGCACCACTGAAAGCTTCGAGGGAGGTGATGTGTGGTGAGTTCAGTGGGCTGGAAGGCTTCTCTGCTGGAGCACCACCTGTCTCCTTACCAGAAGCACTGGAGGGTCCAGGATGCCCACCGGAGGACACTTGAGAAGACCAAGCAATGGAAAGGGAGAGGGTTAAAGAAATGTGCGTGAGTGCACCACAGGAGATAGAAAACCGAGTTAGGAGAGAGAAAAGATTAAGGAGGGAGGGGATTGGTTCCAACAAAAAGGAAGGAAGCAGAGAGAAAGGGATTGACCAGGGAGAAGCTGGGGTGGGAGGATTTAAGGAGGTGTCAAAAGGCTGGAGAAGGGGTGGACAAAGGAAGACCAAGTGCTGGGAGTGGATTTGGGACAAAAAAAAAAATCCCTGGACAAAAAAGAGTGGGAGAGGCCAATGAAAGGGACGAAGCAGATCCCCCCCCCCCCAAGCCCTGGGGAGCTGACAGATCGGGGAATTCCTCTTGGGGAGAATGAGAGGCTCCTGAATGGAGGAGAAAGCCAAGGGGCTCTTCCACCTTGGGTAGCCCTTCCTGCGAGAGGAGGCACAGCACCTGAGGCAGGACCAGCTGATGACCTTTAGAGGCCCTCAGCACTTTAAAAGACTTTGGTGCCCCCATAGATCCAAAAATTCAAAATATAAATAACAAAACAAATAATAAAAATTATTTATCAAATTAAAACTTAACAGTAAGCTGGAAAAATAATGTTTATTTTTGTACAAACATCCTCACTTTGGAGAACTTGGCTAACTGAAAATTCTGCAAAATCTCACTCCAAAAAATTCAACATAAAACCAAATTCTAGCTCTTCTGTCTTATCTGAAATATCATTTGCTTCTCTTCTTATGTCTCCCTTTTGTCACTCGTCTTCTGGTATATATTCTAATGCTTCTTAAAATTACAGGAAAGATGTCAAAATTGCTGCTGTTACCATTACATGTCCCTCCCCTCTGGTATCAGAGAAGGATTTTAAGACATTTTCATTTCCAAGATAACCTTGAAGACAGGGCAGCACGTTGGATTGGCTGGCCTGGCCAGAGGCAGCGGTGCTGGTCCTGCCGTCCCACTGCCAGTCTGCCAGGGAGGCCGTCCAGGAGGATGAGGAGGCAGCGGCGGTGGGTGAAGCAGGGCAGCTGGAGAAGGATCGCATCATGGCTGTTCCGGACGTTAATCCTGGCCTGGTGGTGGACGGGGGTTTCCGGAACAGGAGGGTTTGGCTTCTCTTGTACCCCCTCCCTGGCCACTGCTGCCACCTCCTTTCACTGCCCCTCCTCCTCACCACCACTGCCACCCTGGGTAAGAGCATTAGCTCTTATCTGCAGATTTCTGTATCCGCGGGGGTTTCTTTCCCTGGTTCCAGGAACACACTCAGTTCAGAAGGACAAGTGGCCCAAAGTGGGGAAAGGCACTTCTTTGTTCCAGAACCCACAAACTCCAAAGCGTGGTAAAGAGGACACCCACAGGATGAGAGCTATGGCAGAATAAGCCCTCCAGGGAAAGAGACAGAAGCGGAGGAATGGCAGCCCGAAAGGCCTTCCTGGTCTCAGGTCAGGGGTCAGCTGGGTCTCCCCCTCCCCATTTCAGGCCCCTCTTCACTCCCTCCATTGCAGCCTCCCCCTTCCTCTTCTTCCTCCTCCCAAGAGGAGTTTGTGTGCTTTTGGGAGGGGAGCTTGCCCATTGCCCCACTTCTCCTGTCACAGATCCACAATCTATTCATTTATTTACTCACAGTATTTTACCCTGGTTTTCTCATTAAAGGGCACTTGGGGGGGGGGCTTGGCAATCAGGGATCCAGGATTTTCTGGCTACGTTCATGTTTGGTGCAGCTATTATTTTATTCAAAGACAATAAATATTTATTTACTTATTAGGGTACTGCAATTCCCCTGAGACCTGCCAGCAAACAGCTCTAGGCTTCCCCTTCCACGTTTCAAGGCCTGTTAGTTCCTCAGGTGGGGCAGGAAGGGGATTTGGGTGGGATCACGTCAACTTTCCAAGCGACTTTTGAGAGAGGGGGTTGGAGAGAAAGGGGCAGAGCTGTACATGTGGAGAGAGGCAAGGGACAGACGGCTGCTTTGGGACCCAAGACACTGACATTCTAAGGAAACTTAGGGGCGGGGGAGAAGGGAACAGATGGAAATATCCCTGAGCATCTCACCTGCATCTCACCTCCATGGCCGACGTTGGAAGGACCTGGAACTCAGCAACTCTTGTTTACATCCAGAGAAAAGATGCCGAGACCAACCCTGTCTCACTTGCTCTGTTGGAGAAAGGAAAAAGGATGCATCCGGAGGGTTCTAGGGGGAAAGAAACCTACAGCCTTTATTTACAATATTTGTCTCCCTTATACCCCTTGTCTGGAGCTGATAAGTGGGTGAGATTAGGGTTCCCTTGGGTTAGGAACACTGACTGGGGGAGCAGGGAGGGTAGAAATGGAGACACACACACACACACCGGGACCTTCTTCCTTCCCTCAGTAGACCTTGTAGGTTTTCCTTCAATCTGAAGCCACTCTGAGAGTGAGAAGAAGAATCCTGTGATCAGATACAACATCTGGGATCTCTGGGGGTCGCACAGAGGATCTGAGACCCCAGACTCTGCCAAGGGGGTCTCTGGGAAGCAGGGACCCCCCTCCCTGGAGGCCACCTTCTCCCCACCCACCAGCAGAAAACTCTCTCCACCCCATTCCCCCCTTTGCTTGCCTCGTGTGGGGTCTGCAGAGTCCGGACACCCCCTTCCCCTCTCCCCAAGTCAAGCCCCCTGCAGCTCTCCAACCAGATCAGTTACCGGACCTTAATGGAGAGGTCTCACTTCTTCTTCATCATCCTCATAGACCAGTGTGGGCGAACCTATGGCACGGGTGCCAAAGGGTGGCCCTCAGAACCCTTTTTGTGGGCACCTGGCATCGTCCCTTCACGGCCTAGATGCACCACCCTACATTTCCCTCTGTTGAAACCCATTCCGTTAGCTTTGGCCCAGCACTCTAATCTGCCTCGGTGACTTGAAGGCAATTCAAAAGTCATGCCCTGCTTCCCCCGACCGCCCTGTGATCGGAGAAGCGACAGACAATGTTTAAAGTGCTTTCCCATAGGAATACATTGAAATCCATTCCCTCCAGAACGGATTAATTGACTTTCAATGCATTCCTATGGGAAATGGCTCCCTGACTTACAATCTGATCGACCTACGAGCATTCACTCAGAACGGATAAAGTAGTAGTAGTAGTAGTAGTAGTTTATTATTATTATTATTATTATTATTATTATTATTATTATTATTATTATTATTATTATTATTATTATTATTATTATTATTATTAGCAAAATGGGACTCCCCCCTCCCCAAAGGCTGATGTAGAAGAACCCAGGAGGCTTGGCAGGGATCCCTTGTTTCATTGGAAGGAGCCCTCCTCAGGGGATATTGGTTGCTAGTTTGTCCTTGGCGGGCGGGGGGGGGGGGGCAAACAGGAGGGTTGGCTGCTCTCTTCAGAAAAGGCAGGGAAGGGAGGCAGAAAGCAAGGCGTGGAGGTGGATTTAGGGAGGCTATTATTCTCATTTCCACAGAGTTCTGGTGGAGAGGGACAGTATGGCCTAGCAGTCATGCCTTGGATTTAAAAGGAAGGCAGGGAAAGACGAACCTGGTGCTGCTCCAGTTGGGCTGTTCGTGCTCAGTTGATCCTTCTGGCTCAACATGGGAAAAGCAGCCTTTGTGTAGCTTTGGGTGGTGCAAGTCCTTGTGTGAGTGTCCTGTGCCATCAGCCGTGGGTTTCAGAGAGAATGCCAGTTGCTTTAGGGAAAGGAACCACGGAGCAGAGATGGACAGATGTACGTGTGCTGGGAATTTCTCTCTGAAATGTCCTGTATTATTTTTTATTATTATTCAACAATACCAATCAAAGTTATAAAGCCATTGGCTGGAATTATATATAATACTGTAGATTCAAGTTTTAACCAAAAACCTAAGGATCTGTTAAATATTGGCACTATGGTGGGGTTTTTTCGTAGCCAAGATCTGTGTGTATCATTCCCCCAAACTAATTTTGTCTGAGTCAGGGAAACCACCAAAGATAAAAGGGGGAAATTTATTTATTTTGAATATTTTTACCCCACCTTTTCTCCTTGGAAAAGGACCCAAGATAGGTAAAGAATGCTATAGGGCAGTGTTGACGAACCTATGGCAGGGGTGCCAAAGGTGGCACTTGGAGCCCTTTCTGTGGGCACCTGAAATCGCCCCATCACAGGCACCTGTATTCAGGTTAAATGGCTGTTTTTGGCACTTTGCAAAAAAAAATAGTGGGTTTTGAATTGCAGTTTGGGCGCTTGGTTTCTAACAGGTTTGGCATTACTGTTATAGGGTAATGTTTCCATTTTGAATGAAAAAAATCCAGTGCAAATGAAAGCTTTATTCACATCAGAGTGTTGCACAATTTAAAATTATGGATGTGTATTAAATACAGGTAAAGTCCAAACAAACTGATATGTTAATATCATTAGATCTTCACACGCACCCTCGAAGTGGGTGAATGCAGTAGCTTTATGTTGGCCAGATCTTCTGTTCTACATATGGTGGAACATAGGTTGTGTACACAGAAGTGCTTCATTGATTCGGTTTCTTGCCAGTCACAGGAAATGTGTCCTGAAGCCCAAGTAGTCAATCAATCAAGTTTATTGATTAGCCATTCTCAACCATATCAAACTACAAAAACAAATACAATTTAAGTATTTATTTATTCTTGTACTTATTGATCACCCAATTTTCCCATAGGGAACTCTGGGGGAGGGAATACAACATATCAGCAAAACAGTGACTTCCCAACTACATCGCCATATACCCAACCCAAATAAACAATGCCAAGACCTAATAAAATACACATCAATATACAAATACAATATGAAAATACTAAAAACAAATGGCAAATAAGATAAACATAGCACCACAAACCAAGACAAAATCAAATCCGGCACAATAAAACAGATAAAATATGGTACAAATGCTAACATTTTAGTCAATGTATTTTAGTTAAATGAATCACCCTTGCAGGAAACTCCTATTTGTTCAATATAGTGGGAATCTTATGCCTGCAACATCTGCAGTGCCAAAGATTCCCCACCACTGGCCTAGGCAGTTGCCATCACCAGTGTTTTTTCAGCCTCTGTTGGACTGGGGAGGGAACCAGTTCCTTGTGGACACAGCAGTCCTGCTGTGTGGACAACAATCTTCCACCACAGAGGTGCTCTTTTGAGGTCTTTCAGGGCAAGATTATCAGTGTAGATCAGGCCTGCCCAAAGTCCGGCCTGGGGGCCAAATCCGGCCCGTCAGGCCATTCTGAGTGGCCCGCAGCTGGCTGGCCTGCCCCTCCCTCCCCCTCCTTTGCTTATGGGTCAGTGGGTGGGGCTTGCAGTAAGATGGCAGGGTCGGGGAGCAACCGGCCCCTGACAGATTCTCAGCCACCAAATCTGGCCCTCCTCACAAAAAGTTTGGGCACCCCTGGTGTAGATGAAACCTCTGAAGAATGGGAACATTGGAAGATCTGTGTCTGTGTTAATCGGTAATGACGCCAGGATGTTGCTTTGTGCAAGACCAGTTCAGCTGCCAGGTGACCCCCTATTTCCCCCTGCAGAGAGTGGGATCCACTGGATCCAGGCTGGAAAGATCTCTGCATGAGGACATCCAACTGGGAATTTCTCGGAAGAAGGTCTTTCCGGGTAAGGATTGTCTTCTGGACATAAAGTTGTGAAATATGTTTCCAATCCCCCTGCCCGAAGGCTCCAGTCCCCAGAAGGGGCCTGAAAATGTCTTTGAAAGCTCATCACATTGAGCTTTCAAACAGGGTTGTTCTGCTGCTCACTACTTAGGAAATGGATTGTTGTGTTCTATTAATTTTTCAAATCGGCAAAACCTAAAATATAAAAGCAATTATCCTTGCTTATTTGTGGTGATTCCATTCCCCCATATGTCTCAACACCAAAGTGGCATCTGCACAAGGAAGCTGAGATGCCCGGATTCCCAGAAGTCCTAAGGCCGGTAGGAACCGATGTGCTGAGCTAAGCTCAAGGAGGCAGTAAACAGGATGGCAAGGCCAGAGGAAAACAGGATATCAGGACACATCAGGGCCATCTGCTCTGTGACCCTTGGCCCCACAGCTTCCTACCCTTCGTCCTCATCAATAACAAGCAATGTGGTCCTCCAGATAGGCATGCATTTCCCTCTCACCGATGGAATGTATACTGATGGTCTTTCCTCTGTCTATTGTTCTGCTCTTATCAATAAAGACCGGTCTCTCAGGCAGCATTATCATCTCACACGCACTCACACACACACCCAGCCATGCACGCAGCTGATGCAGACACAGAGAGACACGCAGACCCTCCAGCCGGAAAAGCTCAGCTGTGCTGCCCGATCGGAGCCCTGATAAGGGCTCAGGCAGCAGGAGTGGCTATGGTTTCGGCGGCGGGTGGGCGGCGGCGGCAGTGCAAGGATGCGCGAGGGCGCGCCTTCTTGTCAGCGGCCCGTGCTTCAGCCGGGCCGCCTGGTTCACTCCGGGGACTGCGCGGCGGGGGGAGGTTTAAGGGGAGGTTTAGTTAGGGACAAGGGGTAGTTAGGCTTTAGGAAGTGGCCCCGGAGCATGCTCCTGCCTTCTGAGGCTTGGCTTGCGGTGTGCGAGCAGCAGCCGCTCCCGACCGCCGCCGCCGCCGCTGGCTTCTTGTTGGGGCTGGTACCGTTGGCTCGCAGTGTGCGAGCTTGCCTTTGGCTTGTGGTGTGCGAGCCTGATTTGGGACTTGGTCAGTGGTGGCTCCTCTCGGCCGGGCGCATGCCTGGCCCCGGCTGACGGCTGCCTTGGTGGCTCGGCAGAGTTGGCGCTGGCGGTTGCCATTTTGGGTGTGCACGCGCCCGCCATTCTGCACTGCCCGGCTGTGCTGCATTCTTGGGGTTCTCTCCACAGTGGGGTGGTGCCCCGGGGGCTTGGAGTCTGCCCTGCATCAGGTGGGCTCAGTCCCCATAGTTTCAACAAACAAACAAACAAAAAACAAAAACAAAAAAACACACACACACAGGTACAGTTAATCATGCCGACCTTCTATACAAAGTCCAGCATGTTAGAAAAGATTTTAAATTTATAAAAGTCATATGTTGCCTACTAGAAACCTGTAGATTTTACGTTGACTTTCAGGAACAACACAGTTGATGGAGAAACCAAAGAAATGGACTCCAGCAGGGTAGCTTACTGGCACAACACTGTTTAACATATTTGCCAATGACCAACCTTTGCCAGAAGCCACTAGGAGTTTTCTCTATGACCTGGCAATTGCCAGTACAATTTCTAGCATAGACTAATGATAATTTATTCCATCATCCTTTGTTTAAAAACAAAACAAAACAAAAAAAACTACATAGATTAGTTGAGTGCAGAACTCTTAGTTTAGTTTTCCCTGCAGCAGCACTTTTCTGGGGATAGTGTTTGATCAGTTAAATCATTCAATACAGGGACCTCTGGTTTTGCCTCTAAATATCTGGATCACTTTCAAACAGAATATGTTTTGTGCTGGTGGGTAGATCCTGAGAGTGAGGACTTAACATAAGGATGGGGAGTAGAGTTGAGTGGTCCATGCAACTGAAAGCTTCACACAAACTTGTTTGCATGGCACCACAGGTGCAGGTCGCAACTTGTCTATCTGAGCCAAATAGGCCATTTAGCTATAGTCACATGTCACCTTGTGCTCTGGCGGTGCACCAATCAAGGCTCATCCCCACCACCTCCTCTGGCAGCTGACTATTCACTCACTGCTTGTATGAGGAAAATCCTATCCTCAACAGTGTGGATAGCTGTAGGTGGAGGAGAAGCAAAGAATCATGGAATCCTAGAATCATTGAGCTGGAGGAGGCCTCGGGGGCCATCTAGTCCAACCCCCTGCCATGCAGGAACCCCATCACAGTGTTTCGGACAGATGGCCATCCAGCCTCTGCTTAAAGACCTCTAAAGAAGGAGACTCAACCACCCTCCGCGGCAGCATATTCCACTGCCAAACAGCTCTGACTGTCATGAAGTTCTTCCTAATGTTCAAATGGAATCTCTTTTCCTGTAGTTTGAAACCATTGGCCCGAGTCCTAGTCTCTGAAGCCATGGAAAGCAAACCTGTTCCCTCTTCAATATGACATCCTGTCAAATATTTAAACATAGCTATCACATCCCCTCTCACTCTTCTTTTTGAAAGGCTAGAAATTCCCAGTTCCCTAGGCCATTCCTCATAAGACACTTCCTCCAGACCCTCAACCATCCTGGTCGACCTCCTCTGCACCTGCTCGAGGTTGTCAACATCCTTTTTAAATTGAGGCTCACAGAACTGGACACAGCACTCCAAGTGGGGTCTGACCAGAGCAGAATAGAGTGGTACTATCACTTCCCTTGATCTAGACACTATGGTTCTGTTGAGGGAAATCTCCTGCCTCAGTTTGTGTGCTGTCAGAATTTGGGGACCGCAGGCATGTGTGTACACAAGTACACACACGCGCACACCTTTGTGCGTCCATCGCATATTTCTTCACAACACTGTCCCTTGACACTGCCATAGCGACGGTTAAGACCTGTGGCCTTGGGCTGAGATGGGCTAGTGTGACATAAAATCGGCCTTTAGGCTTTGCCCGTCTTCCTGGGGGACTATGAATTGTTGGGCTTCTCCTTTGAAAAAAAAATTACGCAGATTGGGCAATCCCTTTCGGCTGCTCAATATTGTGCGCGGCCTTCGAGGCATTTAGCAGCTTCTTGGAGTGGGTTTTTGGGAGAGAACGGGTAGCCGTCTTGTAGTGCACTGCTTAGATGACTACCTCTTCTGTGGAGCGGCAGGTTCTGGACATTGTGCCTTCCTTATGGCTGAGTTTGAACGCTTGGCGGGGGAGCTAGGGGTCCCCTTAGCTTGGGAGAATACCGTAGGCCCCTCTACTTGCATTCACATTCCTGGGTATTGAGTTGGATACTGTCCGACACTCCAGCAGGTTGCTGGAGGCCAAACTCAGTGCCCTCAGGAACCTCTTGCACGTACTCCTTGGCAAGCACAAGGCCTCCCTTTGGGAGCTGCAGGGTGTCATCGGCCACCTTAATTTTACCTGTAGGGTCATCGCACCTGGCAGAGCGTTCCTTGGGTTCTCTGTGAGGCCACGGCCGTGCAAAAAAAAAAAAAAACAAAAACAAAAAACAACAAAAAAACCATTACTGTGGGAGGATTTCTGCTGAGATGCAAGAGGACCTTAGTGTATGCCTTAGGTCCTTGTCCCAGTTCAATGGGGTCGCCTTCTGGAGCTCCGAACTGAGGCTCGGTACCAAGCTGCAGGTCCAGATGGATGCAGCTGGAGCCTGTGGCTATGGCATCTTTTATCATAATCAGTGGTGTGCTGGCGTATGGCTGGCCTACTGGTCGTCGGCTGGCATCACCAGGGACCTTGCTTTTCTCGAACTGTTCCCCATCGTGGGGGCTGTCTGGTTGTGAGGGGAATCTTGGGCCTACACGGCTGTCCGTTTCTGTTGGGACAAACAGGTGGTGGTCCGTGTGGCTAACACCTTATCTTCTCACTCTCCTCGAGTCCTGAGGTTGGTCCGCGCCCTAACTCTTAAATGTTTAGGACTTGATATAGTATTTCTGGCCTGCAATGTGCCGGGAGTCAGGAATGAGATCGCCGATGCCCTCTCACGCCAACAGATGGACCGTTCCCGGCTGCTGGCCCTTATGGCATCACCCGAGCCCATGATCCTTCCCAGCGAGGTATGGTCCCTTGGCGGGTAGAAGCCCACTGGGCACTGACCCTTGCACTGGCCCCCAGGACGAGGCGGGCCTATGCAGCCGCCTGCAATGAATACGCTAGATTTTGTGCCCAGGAGGGTTTTCCCTCACTGTGGCCGGCCACTCCGGATCAATTGACTCAATTTGCTGTTTACCTGTACTTCTAAGGATTGGGCCCTCGGACCATCAACGGCAGGCTGTCTGCTTTGGCATTCTGTGCCAGGGCCCAACGCTTCGAGCACCCTTCTGGTAATTCCTGCTGCAGAAGATGCTTGAGGGTTGGGCTAAGAAACGGGGCAGAATGAAGGATGACCGGGCCCCGTTTACCCCTGAGATCTTGTCCCAGCTTTCAGATTACTGGCCAGTAGTTTGCAATGGTCCTTTTCAGGCGGTGTTATTCGGCATGGCTCCCCTAGTAGTTTTCTTTGCTGCGCTCCGCATTAGTGAATTGCTTGCGTCCTCCAAGTCTGATTTGTCTTACACGGCCCTTCTTAGGTCTGATATTTTCTGGGTTCCAGAGGGCTTCTTGTTGAGCATTCACAGGTCCAAAGCGGACCAGTGGGCCAGGAGGCACGAGCTATTATTGGGCCCCTTTTCACACATTTGCAATATGCCCACTTCGGGTCCTACGTGATCACCTGGCCCTTAGGGGTGATGCCCCCGGTTATCTTTTCATACATCAGAATGGGACTCAGCATTCCCGTTACCAGTTCTGGACTGTCACTGCTGATGCCCTGGCCAGGGCTGGTATTGTGGGGTGGCATCTTGGCTCCCACTCATTTCAAATTGGGGCGGCCTCTACGGCAGTAGCCTTGGGCTAAGATGCAGCTGGCATTCAGCGTATTGGCCGTTAGAGGTCGCAGAAGTTTCAGGTATGTTCGGCTGTTGCCGAAGTTTTAACTGTTGCCCAAACGTTTTAACCTTTCTATCGTACCAGGATTCGGTGTGAAGACAAGAGCCAGAGTGGTCATCTTCGGCCATCGCTTTGCCTTCTGGGCAGCCGAGTATGCTGCAAGCTCTTATGGGGGCCGAGAGTTGGCCTGGGCGCGTGTGCCACCATTGAATGGCTGGGTCGCAGAGGCATGCTGTGGGCTGAGTTCCGCCGCTGGGCATGCTGTGTCCCTCTGAACAACCCACCTGATGTTCTGTTGCTGCATCTGGGCGGCAACGAGTTAGCCAGAATGCCAGGAGAAGTTCTTAGCCTCAAGATCATTCGTGACTTGAGTGAATTTTTGTTTCATTTCTCCAGCACCTGTATTGTTTGGTCCGCGTTGATCCCACACTTAGTGTGGCGGTCAGCCCATGACCCTTGCCTTGTGAGAGAGATCTTAGAATGTTAAATGGTGAGGTGGCCAGTTTTGTCCGGCACGGAGGTAGGTCTATCATAGCCCACCTGGGTATCTCCAGGAGTGCCCCTCACCTTTACAGAAGAGATGGAGTCCACCCATCTGACCCTGGTTTGGATATTTTCCTATCTGACCTCCAAGTGGGCCTGAGGGCCGAGCTGCTCGGCTGGTTGGGGTAAGAGCCCCTGACTCTTATGGTGGTGGGTAGTGCAACTGGTAACCGAATTCTGGTAAAGCTCTAGTAAGTCGCCCCTACGGCGCTATACAGCCCTCATATTCAGTCCATCACCATTGGCTATGTCAGCAGACAAAGAAAGTTAGAATGTGACTTGAGACATCACGAGGGCTGTGCCGGGATGTCAGATTCACCCATCCTATAGTGATGCTCAACAGGTGGGCGGCTGCTCACCTGGGCAAATCTACCTGAATACTGAGCTTGTTGACTGGGGAATTGCATCCCATCTCATTACCAGTTGGCACAACGGCTCAGATCCCCTTCACAGGTCCTGACTAACCCAGTTAATAAGTTGATGAGTTATAAATAAATAAAGTCGTGGCCCATTTGTACCCAAAAGCTGAAGTTGTCTTGCCTCTTCATTTCCGGGTTTGGGGGGCAAAGATGAGTCTCCGGTGGAACTTCCTAGAGAGGCTTTTTTTGGCTGAGACAAGTGTCTTTCTTCAACATTTCCTCCCAGAAAGATGATTTTCAGACAGGAGAAACCTCCCTGGTAGAGATGGGCACGACCAGAAAAAATGAAGTTTCGAGTTGTCGTTTGTCAGGGCAAGTCCGTTTCGGGTTGTTTCCGTTTGTCGCGATAATTTTCAAAAATTTGTCATTCCGTTTGTCGTTTGTTGTTCGTGGGTTGGGGTAAGTGGGCTCTGGGAGGCACCTCTCTGGGTGCCTCTGACGTCTGACCCACTAAGAAGGGAAGGGAAGCGTTTCGCGGAGCCGCTGCGTATTTTTTACATATGTTGGGTGGTGGGGGGGTAAGTGGCAGAGGCACCTCTCTGTCTGGGTGCCTCTGACTCACTCACTAAGAAGGGAAGCATACTAGCATACTGGTGTACAGGTTAGGGATTGGGAATGGGATAGTGAGAGTGGGCTCTGTGAGGCGCCCACTTTCACTCACTAAGAAGGGAAATGTACTTGCGTACATATCTGGATTAGGGTTGGTGGGGTTAGGGTAAGGGCTAGGCTTAGGGTTACGGTTAAGGTTAGGGTGGGTTATTGGGCTTCACCTCTGGGTGCCTCTGACCCACTAAGAAGGACAGTGTACTGGCGTATGGGTTCGGGTTTGGGTTACGGTTAGGGTTCGGGTTAGTGGGCTTTTAATGCCCTCTCTGGCACACCCAGAAGTCTCAGTCAAAACCTGGCCATGCGATTGGTGGAATGGCTCCAAAAATTTGCATGGTCCCATCCCATGGCCAGCCCATCATTGCACCTGTGCAGGTGTAAAAAAATAAAAATAAAATAAAATAAAATCAATGGAGAGGAGACGTTTTATTGCAAGAAAAACCCACTGCTGCTACTAAAAAAATCAGGCATTTAAAATACCTAATTTTCACATGTTTCTGTGGTGCTTTGGTGGGTTTTTGGACCACGATTTAAAACAAAATATTGCAGACAATTAAGTTCCCTACCTAATTTAGGAGTAATAGAGATAGTTAAGGATCATATATTGTTAAGATGAGATGCAAATTTTGTTTGAGATTAGAATCGCTCCAGGGTTTTTTCCTTTTCTTTTTTTCTTTGATTGACAACTTTTTTTGTTTGAAAACTATAAATAAATTGCTAAAAAGGGGGGGGGGATTGGACAGATTCCTGGAGGAAAAGTCCATCACAGGTTACAAACCATGATGGAGATGTGTAATCTCCAGGCTTAAAACAGGGGTACTTCAAGGGCCAGATGCAGGGGAGTGCTATCAGGAGACAGATATCTAGTCTCATGCACTCCCAAACGCATCTGGTGGGGCCGCTGTGAGATACAGGAAGCTGGACTAGATGGGCCTTTGGCCTGATCCAGCATGGCTCTTCTTATGTTCTTATATTGTCATCCAGTAATAGCTTTTTATGTGATTGATTCATTAAGCCAAGGATTCATAAGTTGTTTCCCTGTCAGTCTGTCCCATGATGCAGAAGCCTCCAGTGCAGAACTCTCCAAACATCCCTCCTGCATTTTTCTTGTTGTGACAGTGCTCTGTTCCAATCCCATGCTGCAAACAAGGTTAGAATTGAGACTCTCCTCTGCTTCTGAATAAAGTTCTGTCTCCCAAGCAAATAGCTTATAAAATTGCAGATTGGAGTGAATGCTCTGTTCCAGCTTCATGCTCAAATCAGGATTAAAGATGAGACTTTTCTGCTGAGAAAGCTCAGTCTCCTGAGCAGTGCTAGATCCCACATTCTCCAAATACTCCTTATCGTCTTGTATATTGGGTTCAGTATTCTGATCTAGATTAAAGTTGGGATTCTCATCTGCTTCAAAATTAAGCTCAGAATAAAGCTCAGTCTGAAGAGTGTCTACTATAGTATGAAGTTTATTGATCAGGTCCATAAATTGCTCATCTGACACTGATTTCCAGCTCATTGTTCTGGTTGCACTCAATTGTAATCCACTTCAAAGGGTTAATCACTTCCAGGAAGGAGGGGGTGTAAAAAGGAGAGCAAAGACAGGGAAGGAGCGAGAAAGAAAAAATCCAAGCTCGTTATCTAAAAGTTTGTTTTGGAAGCATTGAGACTTCTAAGGTCAAACAGTTTCGTTCCCTTTTCTTGTCCCACGGGCAAATAAATCCATAGAACAATATATAAATGTAGGAACATCAAAATAATGCTATCTTAAAGTTCAATCTCCCAACACACACTTGTAGCCAACTTTTCAGGAAAGGGGGGTATTAGTACTTATTGAAGCAGAAAAGAGAAAATATGTCCAGAGAAACAACAAGATGAAGCTCACATTAAAAAAAGGGGAGGGGAAAACATATACTGTTAGTACGGCAGAAAAGCTTCAAAATATCTACAATTATTTACATCGCCTGGTGCTCACAGTTTGAACCATCGCCATGATGGCAGGTGGACTTTCAACCAACAGGAGAGATAAGGTGATTTCTGAAGCTATGAAGCTTGCTGCCGCATTTCTTTGCAGCCCCCAGATGCTACCTCTCTTCATTCCCCCAAGGGGATTTACCCTTTCAGGGTCCTGTTTATCTAGAGAAATTCAGCCTGATAAGCCATAGAAGTTATCAAGGCATCTCACTGTGGCAAAACTAGAAACATCCAGCACCAGTGTGAGTATTTTTGATTGTAAACTAAGAACTCCTATGACTGAAGCTCTTTCCACATTCTGAGCATTTAAATGGTTTCTACCTTGTATGAGTTTTTTCATGGCCACTAAGGTGATGGCGGCGACTGAAACTCTTTCCACATTCCATGCATTTATATGGTTTTTCCCCTGTATGTGTTCTTTCATGGAATCTAAGGGCACTGCTAACACGGAAGCTCTTTCCACATTCCATACATTTATATGGTTTCTCCCCTGTATGTATTCTTTGATGGCAACTAAAGGAAAAGCTATGATTGAAGCACTTCCCACATTCCATGCATTTAAATGATATCTCCCCTGTATGTTTTCTTTTATGGGAGCTAAGAGCACTGCTATCACAGAAGCTCTTTCCACATTCCATGCATGTATATGGTTTCTCCCCTGTATGTATTCTTTTATGGGAACTAAGGGTACTGCTCTGACTGAAGCTCTTTCCACATTCTGAGCATTTATATGGTTTGTCCCCTGTATGCATTCTTCGATGGGTACTAAGGTGACTGCTATGACTGAAGCTCTTTCCACATTCCATGCATTTAAATGGTTTCTCTCCTGTATGTGTTCTTCGATGGGAATAAAGGGCACTGCTATGACTGAAGGTCTTTCCACATTCCATGCATTCAAATGGTTTCTCTCCTGTATGAGTTCTTTCATGGGAAATAAGGTAACTGCTCTGCCTGAAGCTCTTTCCACATTCCATACATTTATATGGTTTTTCCCCAGTATGTGTTCTTTGATGGGAAATAAGGGTCCTGTTTTCACTGAAGCTCTTTCCACAATCCAAGCATTTAAATGGTTTCTCTCCTGTATGTGTCCTTTCATGGTAACTAAGGGCACTGCTCTGAGTGAAGCTCTTTCCACATTCCATGCATTTATATGGTTTCTCTCCTGTATGTGTTCTTTGATGGGAACTAAGATTACTGCTATAATGAAAGCTCTTTCCACATTCCATGCATTTAAATGGTTTCTCACCTGTATGTGTTCTTTCATGGACTCTAAGGTCAGTGGTATCTCTGAAACTTTTTCCACATTCCAAGCATTTAAACGGTTTCTCCCCTGTATGTGTTATTTGATGGGTACTAAGGTTACCCCTGTGACTGAAGCGCTTTCCACATTCCATGCATTCAAATGGTTTCTCCCCTGTATGTGTTCTTTGATGGAAACTAAGGGTACTGCTCCTACTGAAATTCTTTCCACATTCTTTACATTCATATGGTTTCTCCCCTGTATGTGTTCTTTCATGGAATCTAAGGGAAATGGTATGACTGAAACTTTTTCCACAATCCAAGCATTCAAATGGTTTCTCCCCTGTATGTGTTCTTTGATGGGACCTAAGGTTCCCGCTCTGTCTGAAGGTCTTTCCACATTCCAAGCATTTAAATGGTTTTTCCCCTGTATGCGCTCTTCGATGCGAGCTAAGGACGTTGCTGTGTCTGAAGCTCTTTCCACATTCCATGCATTTGAAGGGTTTTTCTCCTGTATGAGTTCTTTGATGCGAACTAAGGTGACTACCCCGACTGAAGCTCTTTCCACATTCCAAACAGTGAAATGGTTTCTCTCCTGTGTGTGTTCTTAGATGGGAGCTAAGGGCACTGCTATGACGGAAGCTCTTTCCACATTCCATGCATTTGAATGGTTTGTCTCCTGTATGAGTTCTTTGATGGGAACTAAGGGCACTGCTCTTGCTGAAGCTCTTTCCACACTCCATGCATTCATATGATGTCTCTCCTGTGTGAGTCCTTTTATGAACATTAAGCTCACTGCTATGACTGAAGTTCTTTCCACATTCTTTGAACTCAAATGTTTTCTCCACTTTGCCCATTTTTTACAAAAACCAAGGTGACTTTTCTAAAGAATATTTCTATTTTGTATGCTTTTCCATGAGTTCTCCCATGCGAGTTTTTAGATGTGAATCAAGGTTGCTCTTTTAGATGAAGCTCTCTATATTCTGCATTGATTTATACAGTTTCTCCACTCAGAAGTTTTTCACAGTCAATATCATTATTCTTCCTTCTTACTGGCTTTCCATGTTTCATTCATTCATTTTTTAATCCTATAGATAAGACTCTACTTTGTTTCACTGCAATACGCTTTGGGTATGGTACGCTATCTCATTTCTTGCTCTTGTTTTTTTCCGACTGATGATCAGAGGCTTATAAATATGATTACACAGATGTAAAATTACACAGACGTAATATGATTACACAGATGTAAAATTTCTTGTTTGTGGCTGGTTTACTTCCTGCCTTTTCCTTCCTCTGAATGTGATTTCCAGGTTTTCACAGGTTTTCCTAATTCTGATACTCCTGTATTTCACCTGATAGAGACAGAAGAGAGTAAAAATGAACACACAAATTGAGCATCTAGACAAAGTATTTGCATTGTCTTCAATTGTCATGGAAAGGAAAGAAGTTGGAAGAGACTTCAAGAGCCATCTAGTCTAACCCCCCTGCCATGCACGAACCCCCATCATAGGAGTCCCAACAAATGGCCATCCAGCCTCTGAATACTGAATCTATTTTCCTATAGTTTGAAACCCTTGACCTGCATCCTAGTCTCTGAAGCCATGGAAAACAAACCAGTCCCTTTTTCAATGTGACATCCTTTCAAATATTTACACAGCTATCATATTCCCTCTCAGCCTTCTTTTTGTAAGGCTAAACATTCCCAGCTCCCTAAGCCACCCTTTGTAAGACATTTCTTCCAGACCCTCAATCAACTTGGTCAATTCATTTGCCCTTTAGCTTTTTTTAAAACCAACCCCTACATATATTAGCTATTTCCTTATATTCTCTTTGGTGCATTCCCCATTTTTCCATTTCTTGTACTTGTTTTTTTATAGTTAGCTGAGTTGAAAGTTCTTTAGTAAACCATTGTGGTCTCTTTAGACATCTCCCATTATTTTCTTCTTGTCAGAACAGTTTGATTGTGCCATTAATAGCTCACTTTTAAGGAACTCCCATCCATGATGGACTCCTTCTCTTTCAGTGTTTCGGTCCATGAAATCACAGCCAATAATTCCTTAAGTTTACAAACTTGTGTGACTATGCTTAGCTTTACCTTCCAATTCTGCTCTACCTTCTGGACCATGAAATTGTCTGCAAGGGCTTCAAGGAATCTGTTGGACCTTGCATTCTTCGCTGAGTTGGATTGACAACATATATCAGGATAGTTTAAATCTCCCATTAGTACTACATCTCTCCCTTCAGACTGTGTGGCCATCTGCTCCTACTCCTCTCGCTGACTTGGGGGTCTATAATATACCCCCAAAGTGACATCTTTGCCATTTTTCTCACCTTTAATTCTCACCCAAATACTCTCAACCTGACTTCCCTGTTGTATATCTTGTATTTCTTAAGCAGTATATATGTCCTATACTTAATAATATATGAACCCTGTAGTGGCACCAAGACCAGCAGAAAGAGAAGGAAATGTTCTCTGAGGATCCAATTTAATTTTATTACCGAAGGACAAATGTGAGGATTGTCTAATGGGAATGATATGGAAGCTAGAGAAGACTGCGCACAATGTAAGTAGAGCAAAATACACAAATGAATCAATGTCTCAGAACTGAGGAAGAGAAGACATTGTCAAGTGTCAGCACTCTAGACCAGAGCTTGGACACAAACATTGGTTGACTGATCACACCCAAAGGGTGATCTCTTTGGCGCAGTGGTTAAATGCCTGTACTGCAGGTAAAACTGTGCTCACGACCTGGGTTCAATCCCCAGTAGCAGGATCAAGGTTCACTCAGCCTTCCATCCTTCCGAGGTCGGTAAAATGAGTACCCAGCTTGCTGGGGGGGGGGGAATGTGTAGGCCGCACACTGTAATTAAAATTGTAAACCGCCCAGAGACCACTTGTAGTGGTATGGGGCGGTATATAAGCAGAACACTTTGCTTTTACTTTGCTTTCATCCTAAATGGCATCTCTTCAGCTTGGAGAGACGTGACGAGTGGGGTGCCCCTGGGTTCTGTTTTGGGTCCAGTGCTGTTCAATATGTTTATTAATGACTTGGAGGAAGGAATAGAGAGTATGCTAATTAAATCTGCAAATGATACCAAATTGGAAGGGGTTGCTAATTCCTTAGAGGATAGGATGAAAATCCAAAAGGACCTTGACAGATTAGAATGCTGGGCCAAAGCTAATGGAATGGATTTCAACAGAGGGAAATGTAGGGTGCTACATCTAGGTAAAAAGAATGAATTGCACAGATATAGGACAGGGGACACTTGGCTGGAGAATAGTACATGTGACAGGGATCTGGGAGTCTTGGTGGACCACAAATTGAACATGAGTCAGCAGTGTGATGTGGCGGCCAGGAAAGCCAATGCGATTCTTGGTTGCATCAACAGAACCATAGTGTCTAGATCAAAGGAAGTGGTAGTACCACTCTATTCTGCTCTGGTCAGACCCCACCTGGAGTCCTGTGTCCAGTTCTGTGCACCTCAGTTTAAAAAGGAGGTTGACAACCTTGAGCAGGTGCAGGAGAGGGCAACCAGGATGGTTGAGGGTCTGGAGGAAATATCTTATGAGGAACGGCTTAGGGAACTGGGAATGTTTAGCCCCTCTAAAAGAAAGCTGAGGGGGGATATTATAGCTATGTTTAAATATTTGAAAGGATGTCATATTGAAGAGGGAACAGGTTTGTTTTCCATGGCTTCAGAGACTAAGAATTGGGGCAATGGATTCAAACTACAGGAAAAGAGATTCCATTTGAACATTAGGAAGAACTTCATGACAGTTAGAGCTGTTTCGCAGTGGAATATGCTGCCACAAAGGGTGGTGGAGTCTTCTTCTTTGGAGGTTTTTAAGTAGAGGCTAGATGTCGAAAATACTGTGATAGGGTTCCTGCATGGCAAGGGGGTATATTATAGACCCCCAAGTCAGCGAGAAGAGTAGGAGCAGATGGCTGCACAGAGAGAGATGTAGTACTAATGGGAGATTTTAACTTGATGGCCCTTGAGGTCTCTTCCAACTCTGATTCTATTCTATGATTCTATGATTGTTAAGGTGCAAGGACTCATGTATTTCATGAACGTTGAAGACCATGCTGGTGTTAGTGTTGCTTCCAGAAGGATCTTCCAAGCCAGGCAGTTCTCAGCTGAGAAGCCAAGCCAACTGGGGTCACCAACCACCAGTTATGACCACAAATCCATAACCAAATTCGTTGTCATTCAGATCAACAACGACCTCTCATGATGCTACAGCCCCTGGACATCTGGTGGCAAATGAGCTGCACAGCTAAGCAGACCCTGTTCAGAAACCAAGACAGGCTGCTGCAAGGCCACTCGAACAATGTAAACACAAAGCATGGACTCCAGCTGAAAAATCAAGTAATTATAAATTGCTGTTATGAAGCAAACTCAACAGCTCAATGGTTTCAAAAAAGAATGATGGAAATTTAGAAAAATGAAACACCCAAATACTGATATAACTGAACAACAAGTGGCACAAAGAAGGTTTATAATGCAGAGTAAAATGCTTTCATGCCTGGAATTGGAAGAACTAGAAATGATGCCAAAAGAAAATCAACAAAAAACAATAATAGTATGGAAGGCAAAAGCTAGGTAGAGGTAGATACAACAGAGGAAGAAAATGTGACAAAAGAGGGAAAATGTATAGAACAACCCAGAAATTATGAGTTAAAGAACTGGAGACATCACTAAGAGAAAACACATTTTACACACACACACACACACACACACACACACACACACAGACGGCTGGTCTACTGTAATACGCTCTATGTGGGGCTACCGATGAAAAGTCTCGGGAAACATCAATGGGTCCAAAATGCAGCAGCCAGACTGCTGACTGGGGTGGGATACAGAAATCACATTACACCCCTATTAAAACAGGTTCACTGGCTGTAAATCAGCTATTGAGCACAATTCAAGGTGCTGACCTTGACCTACAAAGCACTATATGACCTGGGTCCTAGTTACCTCAAAGATTGAATCTCACAGTATGTACCGACTTGGGTGTTAAGGTCATCAGAAGAGGTCCTTCTCTCCATCCCGTTACCCACACAGGTACATCTTATAGAATCATAGAGTTGGAAGAGACCTCCAGGGCCATCTAGTCCAACCCCCTGCCATGCAGGAACCCCCATCACAATATTTCTGACAGATGGCCATCCAGGCTCTGCTTTAAAACCCTTGGGAACCCGTAAAAGGCTTTCACTGCTGCGCCCAGACTCTGGAACTCCCTCCCACTAGAGGCCAGGACTGCCTAATCTCTGTTGTCCTTCCAGAAAGAGGCAAAGACCTTTCTCTTCAGGCAAGATTTCCCTGAATGATGAAGTACCATGTGTATTTTATATGAATCTATGGGTTCACATGGACTTTGTGTTTATGACTACTTATAACCGTGCTGCCTTAAGGTAATGTTTGTCTATTAATGCTATAAGATGTCCCTCAATTCCTTGTTCTCAAACACTTGAACATTACTTAATTGTACTGGACTGTATATTATCCCTCATTACTGTAAGATGCCTTGGGTCCTTTTCCAAGGAGAAAGGTGGGATACTCTAAAATAAAAAATATATAAACAAACAAACAAACAAATAAATAAATAAATAAAAATTTTACATTGTACAGATTTTATGTTATACAAACTGTTTGCTATACGAGGGTCCACTGTGTATGTGTGTACAGTGGACCCTCATATAGCAAATGGTTTGTATAACATAAAATCTGTACAATATAAAAAATTCCAGAGATAAGGGAAATTTGCTTAACCAAATCGTCTATGGGGCAAATCTGTACAACATAAAAATGGCCGCGATTAGAGATTACTATATTTTCAATGCATTCCTATGGGAAACTTGTATAAAGGAAAATGTGCTTAACATAATTTCATTTGGAACAAATTAATTCCTTTATATAAGTTACCACTGTGTGTGTGTGTGTGTGTGTGTGTGTGTGTGTTATCTATATATCTATATCTATACAATGTTATCCGTAACACAGAAAACAAGTCAGTCTGCAAAATATGTGGCAGAGAAAGGAAAAGATTTAATGGATGTTTTAAAAAAAACCCAGTAAACAGCTGCCGCAAAGAAAACTGAAGTATGAAACAATATAGAGACTCCTGAATAGGCATTCTAAAGAGGATTTATTGCAGGGGAGAGTCTGGGTAGAGGCTGAAAACAGCCCAATTCCAATGTACGGTTCTGGAATTCTTTTGCAATATTTATTTATTTATTTATTTATTTATTTATTTATTTATTTATTTATTTATAAAATGTTATCCACAACATAGAAAACATAGACTAAAAGTCAGGCTGCAAAATATATGACATAGAAAGGAAAACCATTGTTGACTTGATGGAAGCATTTTTTAAGAACGGTAAACAGCTACCACAAAGAAAATTGGAAGATATGATAGAAGATTGAAACAATACAGAGGCCAACGCTTAATCTGTGACTCATCAGGAGTAACTGGAGAACAAAGTAAATTAGTCCCATGTAAGCAGATGATATATAGTTTTGGAAATAAGTTTCTGATATCCCAATGGAACAGATTAATGACATTTTAAACTCAAGGAAAACATATGGATGACTCTGTAGTTAGTTGAAGGATTAAGAGGCAAATAAAGGCTGTAGAAAAACCCGAGATTTTCGAATGCTCACCAAATGGGCAAGAAACGGAACGAGTACTGACCAAACTCATGTATGTATGCCAACAATATTCAAACTCTTCACAGATTTACAAGCTCAACATAAAATTAATTTACAAGGTGAATGTGACGCCTTCAGGGCGCGCCCATGTGCCACTATTTCGCTTTTCCAGTCAGGGATCAAACAGATGATTTCTAAGATGACATGACAAACATGACAGGGAGGAGTTTTACATCTTCCTCACAGTCAACATAAAACCTCTTTAAATAACTGAATAAAAGGGGAACATTAAAAAGTCAAGAAGCCCAAGAGATCAGCTACTCCTTGATAAAAATGATCCTAAGGAATGCTAAAAGGTGAAAAGCAAAGCTAAATATGGCCAGGATAGATTAGGAAAAGCTATTATAATAACCTTTTTATTGTCATTGTACAACCAGTGTACAATGAAATTGGCTGAGCCTCCCTCCCTCCCCCCCAACACCATCCCACTAAAAAGCCATTCAATCTGATTTCACACTGTGTGCTTGCTGCACAACTCACCAGCCCCACGAGTCTATCACGTGCTGTCACGTCCCGTTTAACAGTCAAACAGCCCACGGATAAAAACTGTTTTTCAGCCTGTTGGTACGGCTTGCTATACTGCTGTATCTCCTACCGGACTCACAGCCAAAGACTCACAGCCAAACAGCTGGATTAACACCTGTCTATAAAACACTGGGATCAGTAAAAATACAGTAGTACCTTGTATAACGTAATTAATTTGTTCCAAAATAAATTACGTTATACAAATTGAATTTTTCCCATAGGAATGCATTGAAAACAGATTTAATCTGCCACCCACCACTCCCCCTTTCCCTCGAACTCAGACTTCCCTGCCGTCTTTTTTACTGCTCCCGGCGTGGCCGCGGTGTGGCCTGCTCCTTTGGATGTAGCGGCCCCGTGGCCACTCATCTTCCTTCTCCGCCGGCGCGGGGATCTCGGGTTGTTGCGGCTCCGCGGGCGGCAGCGGCGGCCTCTGTCACCGGCCTCGCAGGGCCGTCCCGGGAGCCACCACCGCCGCCTTGCTGCCCCCGCCGGAAGCGGCTCTCGTCACCGGCCTCGAGGGGCTGCCCCGGGAGCCGCCGCTGGGAGGAACCTCAGCATCCGCGGCAGCGGCGGATCCCTGCGCAGGTGCCAGGTAAGGGCACCCCTCCCTGGCTCGCCCCCCTCCGTGTCTGCCGCCCCATCCCCTCCCCTCCCCTCTTTCCCCGACCACCCCTGTCCTCTTCCCGGGTGGCCGCAGGTGGTGGATGGAGGTGACGGGGGGGAGGGGGGGCGGATTTTTCCCCGTTGTACGGGTTTTTCGTTGTACAGACCCTCCGTTATACGAGGGTCCACTGTACTTTAGTTCAATGTTTCTCAGGAAAAAACTGAAAACTGTCATAATGGGCAATGGTGAAGAAACTGGATGCATCAATAGAGGGTTTTTCTAAACTGTTATGTGTAAACATTCCCATAATAGAACAGAAGAAAATAGGGGCAATGTCAACGTCAGATTTATGCTATTCTAGTTTTAAATATCTAGGGATATGGTTGACAAAAAATATAAACCAATGAGTATATAGGAATTATAAAATTATATCAATAAATATAAAATTAAAAATTAAAAAAATTGGGGGGAAATGAGCCTATCATTATTAGGGAAAATAGCAACAATTAAGGCTTATTGTTCTGGAAGAGCCACAAGGTTATTATGATGGACCCTTGTATAACCAACGGTTCGTATAACATAAAATCTGTACAACATATAAATTAATTCCTTTATACAAGGTATCACTGTATAGGGTTCAGTATAGGAGGCAGGCTGCCTTTAAGGATGTGAAGAACATTGCATTTTGGGTATCATAGTCCTAAACCCATGCATTCCGTATTGGCCACTAAGCCGAGGGTGGGGTCTCTAGCTGGTGCCGAAATTGTCTTTTTATTTATTTATTTATTTATTTATTTATTTATTTATTTATTTATATTATAAATTTAGATATATTTAATATTTTATATTTTTCCAAGAGAAACATGGCGCGATTATAATGAGGAAGGGGAGGTGGCCACCCAGAGAGCACCCACCTGAACTCCGAAGGTATTTATTCCTTTCAGGTGTTTCTAGATAGCTTGGCTTTGTGCAGATCCTCTAGAAAGAGTCCGTGTAACGCCCAAGGTCAACCTTCATCCCACAAATGGGAGAGAGGCAGCAGATCTGTAGGACGAAAAATGAGAGCAGAAAAGAGGGAAGAAGGACAACAATCTAGTTAAACGGGTGGGGGGGTGTCCTTCAAATGTTGTCCAAAGGGAAGGGATTATTGAAAGGGCAGGAGAGAGGCGGCTGCAGGCGCTCCGAGTGAGAGACCCTGTTCCCCTATGGAAGGATCAGGAGGGCAGCTGCCCGGGGGGGGGAGGACTTTCCCAGTCTGGGTCGCAGGAACACCCCCCCCAAAGACTCCATTTCAGACTCCCCCCTCCGCACCCCCTCTTTGCGGACCCCCCTTCCTCCTCCTCCTCCTCCTCCTCCTCCTCCCTGCTTCCCACATAAAGGGATTTGGAGCCTCCGCTTTGGAGAGAGAAATGAGGGGGGGGGCTTTTCCCTTTGCCAACCCCCCCCCGGGACGAAATCCCCCCCCAATAAATACACATACCTTCCCACATAAAGGGATTTCCCACCCGGGGGGGGGGGCTTTGCTGGGAAGGGGGTCCCCGGGAAGGTCCTGCCTCCCCTCTCCCCCTTTTACTTCCTGCTCCTCCTCCCCTGGTCTCTCCCCCCCCCCAAGAAAAACCCCATGGCGTCCCCTCCCCGCCCCCCCTCCTCGCCTTCCCCTTTTCCCACCTGCGGGTGGAGGGGAGGATTGCAAGAGAGAGAGAGAGAGAGAGAGAGAGAGAGAGAGAGGAAGCCCCTCCCGCCTCCCTCCCCTCCCCCCCCGGGGGTCCCCTTTGGGAAAGTGGGGGGGCGGGTCCTTCGTTGACTCCAATCCCCCCCACCCCAAATATTCCCCCCTCCCCCCGTGGCTCACCTCCCTCCCGGTCCCGAGATTGGAGACCATAGAGTCCGGGGGGCAGCGTGACACTCCCACTTGCGCCTCCTTTTGGGGGCACTCTGGAGCGGCCCCCTCTCTATGGCCTCCCCTCTCCTCGCGCGCAGAATCCTGGGAAGGGAAGGCGGGCGAGAGGGCTGAGGAGACAGGCAGACCAGCGAGAGGGGGGTGGATGTCATTCCTAGAGAGTCCTCTCGCGGGGGAGGGAGGGAGAGAGGGAGAGAGGAGGGATTGAGAGGGAAAAAAAGGGGCAATTGGTAATAGAGAGGCATCCACATTCCTAGAGGGTCTCCCTTCCCCTCCCGTCCTCCAGGAGGACCCCTCTCTCTGCGGTGCCACCTTTTTTTCCTTCCCCCACTGCAACAAGAGACTTGGGCGACGGCGGCGGGTGAGCGGCGGATGTGTGTGTGTGTGTGTGTGTGTTTTGGGGGGGACCCATTTCCCTTCCCTCCTCTGGGTCTCAGGTATATGCTGGGGGAGGGGAGGAGGGCAGGAGGGACCTGCTGGATGTGGGGGAGGGGGCGGTTGGGGGTCACAAGGAGTAGGGCCTTCTCGGTGGTTGCTCCCCAATTATGGAACCATCTACCCCCTGAAATTCGGCTGGCACCCTCGCTTCAAATTTTTAAAAAACTATTGAAGACCTGGTTCTATAGAATGGCATTCCCTGATTCTTTAAACATTTAGTAAGGCACTATTTTTAAACGATTTTATCAAATCTCTTGCCAGTTTTAGTTTCATTTTAGCTTCATTTTAGTTTTTGTTTTTGATTTATGTATATTTTTTATTTTGTACATTGTATTTTGGTTTTTAAAATGTATTCCTTTGTTTGTTGTTACATGTTGTAAACCGCCCAGAGTAGCCCTTGATCTAGATGGGCGGTATAAAAGTCAAATAAATAAATAAATAAATAAATTAAAGCGGTCAAGGCTGACAGGTGTCACCACTTCTTCTGGCAGGGAGCTGCGTCTCATTCTCCTGCCTCCTCCATGGTAGTGGGTTTGTTATTTGATTTAAATCTCTGGTTTTTGTGGTCATTTATATTTTGCAGGTAAGATACTGTAGAGAAGAAATAAAAGAGGAGGACTCCAAGCGTCAGAGGAAGAGGTTGAATATTCAGGTGCAAAAGAGGGTGTTGAGAATCAAACCCGAAAGAAGAAGCTTAGAAGGAAAACAAATAGATCAAAAGATGGACAAATCTATTCCTTGTCAGGAGGAAGACCAAGAGGTCCCGAAACCATCAAAACCAGAGGAAAGGAATGAGCATGGCAAGTGTAAAAAATATTTTACTAGCACATCAACAAATAGTCCCCAAAGGAATATTCACCAACAGGAGAAGCCATTTGAATGCCTGGAGTGTGGAAAGCGGTTCAGTCAAGCTGAACACCTTGCTAGTCATCACAGAACCCACACAGGTGAGAAGCTGTTTGAATGTATGGAGTGTGGAAAGAGATTCAGTGAATCTGGAAACCTTGCTAGCCATCACAGGACCCACACAGGTGAGAAGCTGTTTGAATGTATGGAGTGTGGAAAGAGGTTCATTACTTTTGGAGGCCTTGCTAAGCATCACAGAATCCACACAGGTGAGAAGCCATTTGAATGTCTGGAGTGTGGAAAGCGGTTCAGTCGAGCTGACAGCCTTGCTAGGCATCACAGAATCCACACAGGTGAGAAGCCATTTGAATGTCTGGAGTGTGGAAAGAGGTTCAGTGATTCTGGAAGCCTTGCTAAGCATCACAAGACCCACAGAGGCGAGAAGGCATTTCAATGTCTGGAGTGTGGAAAGAGGTTCAGTCAAGGTGGACACCTTGCTAGTCATCACAGAACCCACACAGGTGAGAAGCCATTTGAATGTCTGGAGTGTGGAAAGAGATTCAGTGAATCTGGAAACCTTGCTAGCCATCACAGGACCCACACAGGAGAAAAGCCGTTTGAATGTCTGGAGTGTGGAAAGAGATTCAGTGAATCTGGAAAACTTGCTAGCCATCACAGGACCCACACAGGTGAGAAGCCGTTTGAATGTATGGAGTGTGGAAAGAGGTTCACTGATTCTGGAGGCCTTGCTAAGCATCACAGAATCCACACAGGTGAGAAGCCATTTGAATGTCTGGAGTGTGGAAAGCGGTTCAGTCAAGCTGACAGCCTTGCTAGGCATCACAGAATCCACACAGGCAAGAAGCTATTTGAATGTTTGGAGTGTGGAAAGAGCTTCAGTGATTCTGGAAGCCTTGCTAAGCATCACAAGACCCACACAGGCGAGAAGCCATTTCAATGTCTGGAGTGTGGAAAGAAGTTCAGTCAAGGTGGACACCTTGCTAGTCATCACAGAACCCACACAGGTGAGAAGCCATTTGAATGTCTGGAGTGTGGAAAGAGATTCAGTGAATCTGGAAACCTTGCTAGGCATCACAGGACCCACACAGGAGAAAAGCCATTTGAATGTCTGGAGTGTGGAAAGAGGTTCAGTGAATCTGGAAACGTTGCTAGCCATCACAGGACCCACACAGGTGAGAAGCTGTTTGAATGTATGGAGTGTGGAAAGAGGTTCATTACTTTTGGAGGCCTTGCTAAGCATCACAGAATCCACACAGGTGAGAAGCCATTTGAATGTCTGGAGTGTGGAAAGCGGTTCAGTCGAGCTGACAGCCTTGCTACCCATCACAGAATCCACACAGGCGAGAAGCCGTTTGAATGTCGTAACTGAGGATGCTGTTTCTGTCATTCTGGTTGCCCTTTCTACACCCCTTAAGACCCACTCGTTCCAAAAGCTTTTGAAAAATCGTAGAGTGTGGTAATAACTTAAGTAATCACACAATCCTTGTTTGACAACCCCTTTTAGGATTTCATATAATATATGTATATGTTAAAATGTAATATTTTAAATTGCCTGAAAGCCAAGGACTAACTCTCCCAGGTAACTGATTACAGATTCTGTACACCTGGTATATACTGGGCAAAATCAAAGAAAAACAAAACAAAACATTTGGTACCTTATATATAAAATATATATTGATTATTGGTTGGACACATGTGAATTGATCTGATATAATGCCGTACAGCTGGTATATGCTAGTATAACCTGATGTAATATCCAATGATATAATGTGTTTGGTAGTTTTTGCAAGAGAGTTGTATATAAGGGAGATGTTACCAATGAGGTTTATCTGCTGTAGAAGCAAAAGCAAAGTGTTCTGCTTATATACCACTCCTAAGAAAGCCTAACCTGGACCCAGGGCTGGTGGTTAATTACCGCCCAATGGCAAAGGGACATATTTACATATGTGGTGGGCATGTGAGAAAAGGAAATTTGAATGGAATTTGGTTCTCAATGAAATGCAAGAAATATTAGGGAAAAAGATTCCAAAATTAGGAAAGGGCTGAGCAAATCTAATGATTTTGCTGGAATATGGGATAAATTATTGGTATATGTATTTCAAAAGGGTAAAGGGTATACACCTGGAGAAGATTCAATGTACTTTTGGAAGGAAATGGGCAGGTCATTATTATGAAGTTGTTATTCTGTTCAAGCCCCGAGGGCGGTTGGTTGCGCGGGGTTTATGTATGTTATATTGTTATATTTGATTTATTTTGGTGTATGTTCTTTTTTTCTCCCTTATGTTACTGTGCTGACTTTTCTGTTCTTTTGTATATAAAAATAAAAAATCTTTTAAAAAGGCAAAAAACTTGGCTTGAATACGCCCTATTTTCTCTAGGGTGAGCCTAGGGATTTATCTGGTGAGAATCCTTCTCAGTCATCCAGGTGAGTTTACCTGGAAGTTGAGTCATGGCAACGGGGTTTCTTTCTCTCAAGAAAAGAAGTGCAGTTGCCATGACCCAATTTCCAGAAATCGGGTGAGAAGAGAGGACGAGCACAGCGGCTCTACTTTTCAGGTTAGTTTGCTAGACAGATTGTAACCAGACGACAGTTGCAGCTATGGAATGACATGGAGCAGTACCTAAAACTTGCGGATTCCTAGTCTAGATCCATGTGTAGAAAGGCAGGCTGTGAGACCAAGAAGATCTTTTTCCTCAGCACTGCTTTTCTTGGCCTCATGATGGCATCCCCCATGGAACAGTGCAGACGTAGGCGTGAGAGACTATGTTGTCTACGTCTGATGCGGTGGGTGAAAAGGAGATGGGTGGGAGGAAGGGGAGGGGGAGGGGAGGGGGAAAGCGGTGGGAAATTCTACTTAATCTCATAGTATATCTCACAGGAATAAGGTTAATAGTCTGAAATTATTTGAAAGATTAAAAGAAAAATCCCATATACAGTGGTACCTCGTATAACGTAGGGTTTGTATAACGGAAAATCCGTACAACGTAAAAAAATCCAGGTTGGCTCAGGACCCTCTCAGGTCTTTCCTCCTCCGGCGGGTGGGGTGCGGGGATCAGAGACTGGGGAGAGGACGGATGGACGGAGGTGCGCGGACTCTCTCTCTCTCTCTCTCTCTCTCTCTCTCTTCCGCGGCCGCCCCCACCCCCCTGCGCTGCCCCCTCCCCGGCCAGGCATGTGCCAGGTCAGCTCCGGACCTTCCCAGGTCTTTCCTCCTCCGGCAGGTGGAGTGCGGTGGAGGCGGGGATCAGAGGCCGGGGAGAGGGATGGTGCGGGGGTCCCCTCTCTGCCTCTCCCCTCCCCCCGCTGATGTTGTTGTCAGAGGAGGAGAAGGAACGGCCACTCGCCCCCCCCCCCCCAAGCCTGGCGGCGGCGGCGCACCCAATCACTCCCCACCCAGCCCGGCAGTGGCGGCGCGCCCATTCGCTCCCCACCCGCCAAGCTCCATCCCCAGCACTAATGTTGTCGGCGGCGGCGGAGGAACGCCCACTCACCTCCCCAAGCTCCGTGGCCACTCACCTCCCCCCACCCTCCAAGCTCCCGGCAGTAGCATTGGAGGACCCCCCCCACAAGCTCCATGGCAGCGGCACATTGACTCATCCCCCCCCCCCAGACCCACCAAGCTCTGGCGCTAGCGGTGCAGTCGACGCGTTGGGCATCCCTGAGGTAGGACAACAAAGTTGGACAGCCCTGGTCTTGGCTATGCATTGGAACGGATTAAATCTGTTTTCAATGCATTCCTATGGGAAATTGCAATTTGTACAACAGAAAATTTGTATAACGTAATTTCATTTGGAACGAATTAATTACGTTATACAAGGTACCACTGTACAGTGGATCATATAACTACAAATGGTTTGTATAACAAAAAATCTGTAGAACATAAAAAATTCCAGAGATAGGAGGAAATTTGCTTAACAGGAGCCCTATGGGGCGAATCCGTACAACATAAAAATGGTCACGATGAGGGATTGCTCTGTTTTCAATGCATTCCTATGGGAAATTTGTAAAAAGGATAATTTGCTTAACATGATTTCCTTTGGAATGAATTAATTCCTTTATACAGTGGTACCTTGTATAAAGGAATTAATTCGTTCCAAATGACATTATGTTAAGCAAATTTTCCTTTATACAAATTCCCATAGGAATGCATTGAAAATGAGTGATCCCATTTTTATGTTGTACGGGTTCTCCCCATAGGCAATTATGTTAAGCAAATTTCCCCTATCTCCGGAATTTTTTATGTTGTACAAATTTTATGTTATACAAGCTGTTATACAAGGGTCCACTGTACAAGGTACCACTGTACTGCAGAGGGCGCACGGCCCATGGGCACCTGCTCACAACAGCAGCTGCGGTGGAGGCAAAGGCCATGTGGCCCTCAGCTGTCCAGCCCAGGTACATCCCCTGGGGCCTCGTTGGAGGTGGTTGCAGTGTTTACATTGTGAGGTCTCTGTCAGCGACAGCTTGAAGGGCCATCTGGTGCATGCATGGGGCAATGTAAGTTCCTTGCCAGTGGCCATGTGGCACACAATCCCTGCCAGCAGCTCGGGTGGTGTTGAAGGCCCTGCTGATAGCCATGTGGCACCACCACTTTCACCCCTGACCACCACCACCACCACCACAGCCCCTTTGCTGCTTGCACCCCCTGTTTAAGAGCATTTGCTCTTATCCACGGGTTTTGTCATCTGTGTCAAGGCTCATAAGTCGATAATCTTGTAAGTCAGGGAGCAGTTTCCCATAGGAATGCATTGAAAAGCAATTGATCTGTTCCGGACAGAACGGATTTCAATACATTCCTATGGGAAATTCGTGTATGCAGCTTCTTTCTCCCCCCCCCCCCCGGGGGAACGCATTTCAATGGAGATGGCCCCGGGAACGCTGCCCTGAAGCCAGCGCCAAGCAGCTGATTGGCCCTGGCTGGGGGAGGAATCATGCAGCCAGCTTCTCCCGACCCCTGAGAAGCTGCACGCATGATCTGAAATCCCTTCCAGTCATGGAGGAATCCCAATCTTGCTCGTTAGCAGGTGCTGGTGGTGGGGAGAGCACTGAAGAGCGCTCGTAAGTCAGGATTTTCATATGTCAGGCACCTCATAAGTTGGGGTACCACTGTATATATTATTTGTCCTATTATGCATCTGATTTTTTTGTTTTGTTTTTGCTTTTCTACTGTTGTTAACCTCCCAGAGTTCCTTTGGGAAGACGGGCGGTATAGAAATGTAAATAAATAAATAAAAATATAAATAAATAACTTTTTTCTTATGGTGAAATTAATCTAAAAATAAATAAATAAGTGATCCCCAGGAATATGGGGGGTCCGGCTGTAATTTCTTCTAAGAGGATGTCACTTCACCAGACGAAACAGTGTAGAACTATGAAGCCTTACAAAGCAAAAGCCATACCCAGGGAGGCTCAGAACACATCCACCCGCACCCGAGCCTTCTCTGTGGCTGGCCCTGCTTTGTGGAGCCACCTCCTTAGCAAAGTGTGCCTTGCACAGTCCCTGCCAGCCTTCAGGAAAGCATTAAAAACGTTGCTTTTCCGAGAGGCATTTGGTGACTGAGTTTTTTTCCCCCACCATTAGCCATCTGCCATTTGCTTGTTTAGTGATTGTTTAAGTGTTATTTTTTCTTCTTTTAATTGTTATATTTAATTGTTTTTGTCTTTGTTTATATTCCTTTGTTGTGAACCGCCCAGAGTTCCACCGGGAAGACGAGCAGTATACAAGTTTAATAATAAATAAATAAATAAATATACACAAGATGTAGGCCGCTGTTTTATTGTTGCAAGAAAAAGAAAAAGGAAAGTTATTTTATCCTGTTTTATTTACTTATTTATTTTCCCTTTTTTAAGTGCATAACTGTTATTGTTATTTTTATACTGTTGCTGTTGTTATTTATTGTAGCATTTTTTTCTCTCTCTCTTCTTCCTTCTTCTTCCTTTCTCCATCTTTTTTCTTCCGCCATGAACGCAGGGGCTCATATACCGACGGTGATGGGCCGTGGGCGGTACTCTGGTAGCCGTTGGGTTTGTCAGACCAGAAGAACTCGGGTCAGACAACTCGTGTCTGTCCCTCGTTCTGACCCCTCGGCTCTCTGCCACGTGCCCGGGAGTCACTCCACCAGCGCCCCCAACCTTACCTGTATCCTGATGAATGCCAGGTCGGTTCATAACAAGATCCCTCTCATCTACGATACCATTGCGGATGGGAAGCCCGACCTGGCATTCATCACCGAGACCTGGGTGGGCACGGAGGGGGGGGGCTTCCCTCTCTCTCCTTTGCCCGCCCGGGTACCTGGTAGAGGGAGTGGGAAGGTTGGGGGGTCAAAAGGGGGGAGGGGCCGCAATCGTCTACAGGGACTCTTTACACGTCAGCAGGGCCTCGACATTGGTTAGCCAGGGGCTGGAGGCACTCCATCTGTTGGTGGGACAGCGGGACAGATTTGGCATTGTGCTGGGCTACCGAGCTCCCCGCAACCCTGCTCAATCCCTCCCAGAGCTCACAGAGTTCATCTCCGCTGCATTGTTGAGATCCCCGCGCCTATTGGTTGCGGGAGACCTCAACGTGCATGCGGATGGTGAGCTTGTTGGTGCAGCTCTGGAGTTCATGGAATCCATGGCTTCCATGGGTCTGTCCCAGCATGTTTTATGCCCCACCCACAGATCTGGTCACACCCTGGATCTGGTGTTTACCTCCATGTCGGGGGATTCGCGTCTGGAGGTGGGGGACCTTGTCTCCCTTCCTGTGTCATGGACAGACCATCACCTGCTTTCATTTTCCCTGGCGATCTCGGCTCCTCCCCGCGGGGACCATCGGCCCACCATCTTGGCCCGCCCCCGGAGGCTCATGGACACTCAGCGGTTCGGTGAGCTCTTTGGGGGATTTCCTGGTGGAATGACTGACGATCCGGCCGAGGGTGTGGCGAACCTTTGGCATGAAACAGCTGTCCACACCATTGACCGGATCGCCCCCAAGCGCCTCCTCCGCTGCCGAGCCCGGCCCTCCCCATGGTTCACGGGGGAACTTAGGGCAATGAAGCAGGCTAGGAGGAGGTTAGAGCGCAGCTGGAGGAAATCCCGCACGGCGTTGAGTAAGGCTGCTGTTGATGCCCAGTCTAGTCGCTATATCATCGCGATAAGGGAGGCTAGAACATCTTTCACCTCCCTGAGAATTGCTGAGGCCTCGAACCGCCAGGCGGAGCTCTTCCGGGTGGTTCGGGACCTCAGCAATCCTAGTCTGGCCAGGCCTCCTCCTACTGAGTTCAGTAGTGAGCAATTCGCAGCCTTTTTTCGAACTAAAATTGAGGCCATCCGTGCTGGTTTTGACTCCGGTTGCAGTCGTCCTGTCCCGCCATCTCCAGCTGCTGGTCCGCCTTCGTCGCCTCGGTTGGATGCGCTTGGGCCTGTTTCTGCTGTCGAGGTCTCCAAGGCTATGGCGCATTGCCGGCCTGCCTCCACTCCTTTCGACCCTTGCCCTGCCTGGCTAATTAGAGCTGCCAGAGGGACCATGGCCGAATGGGCTTCTGCCATCGCCACCGCCTCATTCAGCGAGGGGGTTTTTCCCTCTTGTCTGAAGGAGACGGTGGTAAAGCCCATCCTGAAAAATCCTGGCCTGGCGGTGGATGATTTGACAAACTATCGTCCTATCGCCAATGTCCCCTTTATGGGCAAGGTGATCGAGAGGGTAGCGGCGGTCCGGCTGCAGTCATACTTGGAGGATCGGCAGTGCCTCGATCCTTGCCAGTCCGGGTTCAGGCCCCGCCGGGGTACCGAAACAGCTTTGGTCGCCCTGCAAGATGACCTTCTCAGGGCGGCCAACAGGGGTTGCTCTTCCCTGTTGGTCCTCCTGGATCTGTCAGCGGCCTTTGATACCGTCGACCACGGTATCCTGTTGGACCGGCTCTCTGAGGTCGGAATTGGAGGCACTGCTCGCAGTTGGCTCCGTTCCTTCCTGGAGGGCCGGCCACAGTACGTGCAGCATGGGGTCGGGGAGTTATCGGGCCCTTGGATCCTCCCTTGTGGGGTTCCACAGGGGTCGTCTCTGTCCCCCATGCTGTTTAACATCTACGTAAGGCCGTTGGCGGGGGTCATCAGGAGTTTTGGAGTCTGCTGTCATCAGTATGCTGATGACACGCAGCTCTATCTCTCCTTTAACACCTCTGCTGTGGAAGCTGTGGAAGTTCTCGACGGGTGCCTGGAGGCCGTACTGGCCTGGACCGGGGCGAACAGGCTTAGGCTCAACCCCGAGAAGACGGAGGTTATGTTCTTCGGGAGCTCGCCGTCGGGGTACGGTGGCCCTCTTCCCTGTCTGGGGGGAGTCTCCCTCCAGCTCGCGGAGAGGGTGCGGAATCTGGGTGTGTTCCTGGACCCGGCGCTTGCCATGGAGCACCAGGTGGCGTCGGTGACCAGGTCCGCCTATTTCCATCTCCGTCGGATCGCCCAGATCCGCCCATACCTCGACGCGAACTCCTTGAGAACAGTGGTCCAAGCTCTGGTGATCTCGAGGCTGGACTACTGTAACGCGCTCTACATGGGGCTGCCCTTGAAACTTCTCCGGCGCTTGCAGCGGGTCCAGAACGTGGCGGCCAGGCTGGTGGTTGGTGTGCGTCGTTACGACCACATCACCCCAGTCCTGGCCCGCTTGCACTGGTTGCCCGTTGCAGCCCGGATTAGATTCAAGGTCCTGGTTTTAGTTTATAAAACCCTCCATGGCTTGGGACCGGACTACCTGGCAGAGCGTATCGCTCAGCGGTCAACTTCGGCCCGTCCCGTTCGGCAGGCGCGAGCGCACTTGCTTCGGGTCGCCACCCCTCGGGAAGCCCGGAGGACGAGCACTCGGACCCGGGCTTTCTCTGTGGCGGCCCCCAGCCTCTGGAATTCCATCCCCAGTGAAGTGCGCTCTGCAGAGTCCCTGCTGGCCTTTCGAAAGGCGCTGAAAACCTACCTTTTTCGTGAGGCCTTTGGCGATAGTTAAAACCTCTTTTTTTTTTCTTTCCCGCCATCGCAATTTGCGCGTTAGTCGAGGTGCTATCTGGTTTTTAACAGTGTCTAGGGTGTTTATAGGTTTGTCTGTCTGATTATTTTATTGTATTTTGCTGGCTTTGCAGCCTTGATGTAAGCCGCTTAGAGTACCTAGTAGATAAGCGGGATATAAATATAACAAATAAATAAATAAATAAATAAATAAGTTTTCTGCTTATAGACCGCTCCATATCACTTCAAGCACTCTGGGTGGTTTGCAATTTCATTACACATCCCCTCCCCCCAGAAAGCTAGGTAGTCATTTTACTGACCTCGGTAGGATGGAAGGAGGTTGGAGAGGGTAGAGAATCACATAGAGATGACATAGCAGGTATTAGCACTGGGAGAATAATGGAATGTGATAGTTTGTCTACTGAAAATAAAAGCTGGGGGGGGGAGAACAAAGCAGC
>JAWVWN010001822.1:0-10856 GCA_037367305.1 Phrynocephalus vlangalii | reverse complement strand
TTTTTCCCCCCAAACTCCCCCCCCACCCCCCCCCCCCAGTCAAGTAGGGGGGGGTGTGAAACTGGGTGGCTTTGAGCCTCTCTTTAAACTGCTACAAAAGGTTTTCTGAAATGTCCCAGAGAGTGCTGTATCTTTTTGCCCCCCCCAACCCCTCTTTCCCCCAAACCCCACATCACGAGGGCAGGTTCTGTGGGGGGAGATGCAAACCCCGGGCCCCCCTGGACGGATCTCTTCCCAAATCCCTCCTTTCCTCTTTTGGGGACCCAGGAAGATGGAACCGAGAAAGTTTCGTGCAGAAGGACTTTGAGAGAGGGACAGGGTGTTGAGGGAGAGCATCCCTTTCTCCCTTTCAAATTGGGAAAAGGGGGCCTCTTTCCTTGTAATCCAGGGTTTGTGGGGCAGGGTGGGGTCGGGGTTTTAAAAGGCGGGAATTTGCGGAACCCCTGATTTATATGGTTTTTACATGGGATCCTTCCCAAATCCCCCTCAAATCACACATTCCCATTCAGGGGCCCCAACTATTACACAAGAATAATCATGTTTTCCTCCAGCGCATGGCTCCGCAGTGGCGCAAAAACAGGGTTTCCCATCCCCCTTAATTTTTCTGATTTCATATGATTTTTACATTGGACCCCATGATAAATCCACTATCTTATTTTTAGATTTCCTTTTCTTTCCCACGGGATTGCCACCAAAAAACTTTGGGTCCATCAGGCATGATCCACAGTGGCGAAAAAAAAAACATGGGCCCAAAGGGCCCCCAGAACCACACGGATCTCCCTTGATTTTTACCCGGATGAACCCCAAAACCCAATTATCACATCCTACCCCCCAACCCTTACCCAGACTGCACACCCAAAATAAGGGGTCCGTAAGAAAAAGGGGCTCCCAGGTGGCTTTAAAAAAACTTTGGTTCCAAGGCATGGATCCCCCCAAACTTTACTTTTTACTGTATTACAAACTGTTTTTTACCTTAAAAATTTCCAAAAATACCACAGACATTTTTTTTGGCATTCAAATTTCTCCAAGCTCTTTACCCTTCTGCCAGTGTAAATAGAGCCCCAGTTTGTTAGAAAATTTGCAGACTGATTGCTTAATAATCTGTTCTAGGATTTTTCCCCGGGGAAATTGAAGTCAAGCTGACGGGGAGGTAATTATTTGGGTCCCCTTTTTTCCCCTTTTTGAAGGGTGGGGACAACATTTGGGCCCCCCTCCAGTCGATGGGGGACTTCCCGGGTTTTCCAGGGCTTCTCAAAGATTATTGCCAATGGTTTGAAATCACAGCATCACAGAAATTATACAAAGTTAACGATAAACAGCATACTTTACATTGACAAAATATATGGCGGGGAAACAAAGTGGGTGTTTGTGGGAATTAACACCCAATGCTTTTTGGGGAAGATTCTCAGTCACCCAGGTGCGTTTAACTGGGAGTTGAGTCATGGCAAATGGACATAATTTTTGAGAGATAGAAACGTTTGCTGTTCATCCAAAACAGTTTCATCGGTCTGAATACGGGCTAGTGCAAGAGACCTTCTTTTTGTAAGCTTGACCTCTTTTTCCCCTGGTTGATTGGCCATAAAAAAAAACCCTTTACCCTGAATGGGGTAGTTCGAGCGCCGTTGGGTCTTTGGCCCTCCCCTTTCCCGGGGGTCCCCCCGCATCCCCCCCGCCAGCTTCCCCCACAGCCCCCCTGCCTGTCTCTCCCCACCCCCCCCGCGCTCGTTCGCCCCTTCATCTTCTCCTCCTCCTCCTTTTCCTCCCCCTCCTCCTCGCGGGCTCGGTCCCCTCTTTTGCCCCCCTTGAGGCCCAAAGGAGGACCCGCCCCGGTGCTTTTTCGGGGGGGGCACCGAGGACACCTCTAAAGGGGTTTCCCCCCCCCAAAACCCCCCGGGAAAAGGGGGAAAGGGGGCGGCTGGGGGTGGGGGGTGACTTTGGGTGGGGTTTGGAAAAGAGGTTTGGGGCCAAGTGGGTGGGGACGGACCCGCGGGGGGAAAGGGCCAGGCCGCGGCGTCCCCGCCCCGTTGCTTAGCAATCCCGTGCCCCCGGAACTGCCCCCCCCCCGGCACTCCCCCAACCCCATTTCCCGATTTGGAGCAGGAAAGGGATGGAGGGGGGCCGGAGGCGTGGAGACCCCGGAGGGACCCGGGGAAGGGATTGGAAAGGGGTTAGGAGGGAGGGAATGACTCCAGTTCTTCCCATTAAACACCCGCACAACCGAGAAGCGTGGATGGGGATTAAGGGATGCGTGTTTTCCCTCCCCCCCCTTTTTTTTTTTAATTCCTCAGGGCTTTGTTTTCATTTTTCCCGGGGGCCGGGGGGGGGGGGGGGGGGGGCGGTTTTTTTTTCTTTTGAAAGGGTTTTTCGTTGAACAAACCTCCTTATACAAAGGGTTCTACTGAAATTTAATACAGTGGACCCTTGTTAAAAAAAGTTTGTAAAAATTTTAAAATATGTACAACATAAAATATTCTGGGATAGGGGAAATTTGTTAAAAAGAATCACCTATGGGGGAATACCCTTTAAAACAAAAAAAAAGGGGGTTACTCCATTTTAATGCATTCCTATGGGAACTTTTTTAAAAAGGGAAAAAATTTGCTGAACATATTTTTTTTTTGGAAAAAATTACTTCCTTTTATCCCAAGATACCACTGTATAGGAATCAGCCAGGGTCTTCTTTTAAAATGGAGAAAAAAGGCCCCCAAACTCCCGGTGAAAAATAGTTTTATACCACAAAGAAAAAGGGAGTCCTAAAGTATACAACTTTAGTATACAACTAAAAGAAATACAACTTTTTTTTTATTTTTTTATTTTTTTTTTTTTCCCTTCCCATAGGTCACCATGTTGGCAGGGGCCATATACCAACCGGGGTTGGGCCGTGGACGATACGCTCGGATTTCCGGGGGTTTAGTCAGTTAAGAAAAAACTAGGGTCAGGATCTTGTGCCTTTTCCCGCTTTCTACCCCCTTACTCACCGCCACAGGGCCTGGGAGCCATTTCCACCATTTGCCCCCAACCTTTTCCTGCCTCCTTCTTAATCCCAAGGCGGTCCATAAAAAGACCGCTGTCTTTTTTGATACCTTCACTGAAAAGCGGGGCCGACCTGGCCGGGCATACGGAGACCTGGGTGGGCTCAGGGGGGGGGCTTCCCTTACCCAGCTGTCCCCCCCTGGGTTCCTGGTTCAGGGAAAGGGGGGAAGGTTGGGGGTCAGAAGGGGGGGGGGGAGTCGCCGTTGTATACCCGGGAATCGGGTTCAAGTACCCGGGCCCGACACTGGTGATTCCGGGGCTAGAATGCCTCCACTTGTTGGTAGGGGGGGGGATAGATTTGGGGATTGTGTGGGCTTTCCGCGCTCCCCGCAACCCGCACAATCCCCGCCAGAGCTCGCGGAGTTTATCGCCCCTGCGCTGTTGAAGTCCCCCCCGGGTTTTGGTTTGTCGGGGGGCTTCAAAGTGCAGGGTGGCGTTTGGGGTGTCGGCGCAGCCCCGGAATTCATGGAAACCCTGACGTCCATGAGCCCATCCCCCCGCATGTTGTTTGTCCCACCCACAGGAGGGGGGATACCCTTTGGGTCTGGGGATTTACCCCCATGGGCGGGGGTTTTTCTTTTGGAGGTGTGGGATTTGTTCCACACCCGTGTCATGGTCAGATCATTCCTGTTGTCTTTTTCCCTATCAATGGCGGCCCCTCCCCGCGGGGACCAACGGCCCCTTTGTATGGGCCCGGCCCCCCGAAGGCTTCTCGGGTCCAGCTCGGTTTCCCGGGAAACCTTCGGTGAGCTTCCCGGTGTTTTGGCTGACGATTCGGCCGAGGCCTTGGCCAAAACCAAAAGGTTTTTTGTAGCTGCCATGGTGAAACCCAATCGCCCCCAAGCGTCCCCCCGTGGCAGAGCTCGAACTTCGCCGGGGTTCACGGCGGGGGCTAAAAGCGGGTGAAGCAGGCGGGGAGACTGGGGGAGCATTGGAGACGAGCCCGGGGGAGAATAACAAGACTTCTGTTGTGATCCAGGGCTAGGCGCTACTCCCCGAGCGGGTCAGGGAGGCTAGAAGATCTTATTTTTCCCTGGAATTTTGGGGAGGCCTCGAACCGCCAGGCAGAACTCTTTTCCCGGGGGGGTTCGGGACCTCACCAATCCCAGTCTGGTAGGCCTCCTCCCCACTGTTTTTAGTTTGCGAGAAATTTTGCAGTTTTTTTAGATCCAAAAGAGGCCATCCGGGCCGACTTTGACTCCAAACATAGCCCTCCCCCCCCATCCCCAGCTCCCTCACCCCCCGCTCTTTCAAAATTTGGGTTTAGTTTGGGCCGGGCTTCCCTTTTGGAAAAGCCTCCGGGCTTTTGCCATTGCCGGTTTCCCGCGACCACCCCCTTCGATCCTTGCCCATCTTGGCTCATTTTTTTCTGCCGGAGGGAGCATGCCCCGGGGGGCCCCTGCCATCGCCCCGCCCCCTTCAGCGAGGGGGGTTTTCCCCCTCGTCTGAAGGAGATGGTGTTTTAAGCCCATTTTTAAAAAACCGGGGGTTGGCGTGGATCAATTTCAACTACCGACCGATCGCCCCAAAGTTCCCCCCATGGGCAAAGGGCATCGAAAAGGGGGGGCCGCGGTGCGGATTCAATCATTCTTGGAGGAAACATCGGTGCCTTGGGTTTTTGCCAGTTGGCTTTTTTAGGCCCGGGGGGGGGGTACCGAGACAGCTCTGGTCGCGCTGCAAGATGACCTGATCCGGGAGGCCGACAGGGGTTGCTTACCTGTTGGTTTTTTCTGGATTTGTCAGCGGCCTTTTTTATTTCCGGGCGACCCCGGTTTTCCTATGGACCCGGGTCCCGGAGGTTGGGATCGGGGCAACGTCCTCAGTTGGCTCCCGGTTTTTCCTTCAGGGTCGGGGCCCCCGTATGTACAGGGATGGAGGAGAGTTGTCGGCCCCCTGGACACCCCCTTGTGGGGTTCCGCAGGGCTCGTCTCTCTCCCCCATGCTGTTTAACATCTATGTAAGACCGCTGGCGGGGGTCATCAGGAGATTTGGGCTGCGTTGTCATCAGTACGTGATGCACGCAGCTCTATCTCTTTTTTTCCCCCTCTGAAAGGGGAAAGCTGTCCGGTCCTCGCCCCGTGCCTGGAGGCGGGTCATGGCTTGGCCCCGGGCCAACGGGCCCTCAAACTAAACCCGGGGAAAAAGCCCGGGTGATGTTCTTGGGAGTCCCCGTTGGGTATGAGGGCCCCCTCCCCAGCTTGGAGGGATTTTTCCCTTCAGTGGGGAGAGGGCCCGGGAAATTCGGGGGGTGTGACCCGGGAAACCCTGCCTTGCCCCTGGATGCCCGGTGGCGGCGGGTGGGGGACCAGGCCCGAAATTCTATAAATTTTTCGCCAGATCCCCCAGATTCCCCCCTACCTAGACGGGGACTCCCTGAGGACAGTGGTCCAGGCGCTGGTGATCTCGAGGTGGACTACTGAAATTGCTCTTTTCATGGGGTTGCCCTTGACTCCCCTCCGGGGGTTTTGCAGGGGTGAAAAATGCAGGGGCCCCAAAACTGGTGGGGGGGTTTTTTGCGCGTCGTTACGACCGCATCACCCCGGTCCGGGCCCCGGCTGCATTGGCTACCTTTTTGCCTCCCAGATCAGTTTTCAAGGTCCTGGTTTTAGTTTATAAAACCCTCCAGGCCGGGGCCCCGGGGACTCCCTGGCGGAGCGGATCCCCAAACCCAGTCAACTCGGCCCCGACCGGTTCGGCAGTCGCGGGCGCACTCGCTTAAGGTTCCATCTATCCGAGAAGCCAGGGGGGTCCCGCCCCGGGAAACCCGGGGGCTTTCTCGGTGGCTGCCCCAATATATGGAACAGCCTACCTGCGAAGTGCGCTCTGCAGAGTCCCTGCTGGCCTTTGGGTTAAAGCGGTAAAGGGACCATCCTATTCCGCGATGCCTTTGGTGCCTTTGTTTAAACCCCCTTTTTTTTTTTTTCCGCCATTATAATCAGGACATTCTGCCATTGCAGCGGGGGGTGAGGCTTGATTTAAAGGGTGCCCCCCTGCTGGGGGTTCTCCTATTTGCTTTATTGTTTCATGGGGGATTTGTTGATTATGCCTTTGTATCTGCTGTAAATTTAATATGTGGATTATGACCTGTCTCTTTTGGGTTTGCCGCCCAGAGTTCCCGTTTGGGGAAAATGGGGGGATATTTAAAAATAATAATAAATAAATAAATAAATAAATAAATAACCTTTATTGGATAAAATTTCCCTTTCAGTCTGGATCCTACCCCTAAATGGCTGAAAACGTGAGGAAGGCAAAGTCATTGCCTCTCCTGAAAGATGGGGCGTCCTTTTCTCCCCCTTTAAACATGGTTTTCCCCCCCCTTTTAGAAGGTGCCATTTGTGGGCCGGGAATTTAAAATTCCTTTTATTCCCTTGATATGTAAACTGTTACCAGCTGAGCCTTCCCTCCCCGGGGGGGTTCCCAAGAAGAGGGGAAGCGGAAGGTGTGAAATGCGGGGGTTCTTTAGAACTTGACCAATCCTAAAAGGTGAGAGGAAACGATCCCCCCAAAAAAAGGAAGATCTGTAAAGAAAAAGGGATCAGGCCCTTTTTTCTACCATCCATCCCCGGGCCCGAGGAGAGGGTGTTTGGGGTCACATCATATATAAAAGGTATCACTACTGGAAAAATAAAATAAAACCCCCCTTTTCCCCCAAATAAGCAGCACATTGGGGGTTAGCAAGTTCCCGGGAAAAAATTTAGTGGGTTTGGCGGGGGGGGGGGGGGTCCCCGGAAAAAAAAAATAAAAAAAAATGGGCAGGGGGAAAAAAAGTATGGGAACTTCTGGGATTTGTAGGGAAAAGAAGGAAGGGGGGGGTTTCCCCAGGGAAGGGGAGGGAAGCCCCCCCCCCCCCACACTGACGAATGAAATGGGAAGGAAAAAGAAGGGGAAAAAAAGTCCCCCTTGCTAGGGAAAGGCAGGAAACCCAAAATGCTCCCAGGGAGGGGCCTGTTCTTAGGAGACTATAACCCCCCCAAAAAAAAGAAGGGTTCTCCTCTGTGGTTGTGGAAGGAGGGGGGGGGAAAAAAGAGACCCCCCCCCGAAGGAGGAGGGGAGGTGTGTTGTGCAATTGCAATTTGGGGGGGGGGATTGCAATGGGTTTGGGGGGAGTGCCCTGGGGGGGGGGGTGGCAAGGGAGGGGGGAGGGCCCTCTTGGGGAAACCCTTTAGGGGGGGACGAGGAGGAGGAGGAAAAAAGGGGGGGGGTTTAAAATAAGAACATTTAAAAAGAGTCATGCTGGATCAGGCCAAAGGCCCCTCTAGCCGCTTCCTGTATCTCACAGTGGCCCCACCGATGGTCTGGGAGCGCATGAGACTAGATATCTGTCTCTTGATCCCAAATCCCTGCATTTTGGCCCTTATAGTACCCGGTTTTAAGCCTGGAAATTTTACACATCCCCCAAATCATGGTTTGAAAACCTGTGATGGACTTTTCCCCGGGAAATTTGCCCAAATTTCCCCTTTTTAAAAGGGGATCCGGGGCCAGATGCCATCACCAAACATCCTGTGGCAGGGAATTCCAAGACCTACAACGCGCTGGGTAAAAAAAATTATTTTTTTTTGGGTCGTTCTTACTCCCCCAGCCCTCAATTTAAAGTGTATTTTCCCCTAGTTCTAGTTTTTTGGGTGAGGGGAGAAGAGCTTTCTTATCCACTTTACTCTTACCCTGTTTAAATTTTGTATGTCTCAAATATTTTCCCCTCAAGCGCCTTTTTTTCCAGATAAAAAAGGCCCAAATTTTTTACCCTTTTCCCTCATAAGGGAGGTGCCCCAGCCCAGTAATTTTTTTTAGCCCGCTCTTTCTGCCCCTTTTTCCCAGTTCCACTATGTCTTTTTTGGAGAGGCGGGTGCCCAGAATTTTTACAAAATTTACTCCAGGGGGGGGCCTTACTATTGTTTTGTATAATGGCATTATAATGTTGGCTTTTTTATTTTCAACCCCCTTTTTTGAGAATCCCTAGCATGGAATTGGCCTTCTTCACTGTGCTGTTAAAATTTTCCTTTGGGGGAGCGGTGGGGTTACGGTTCTCGGGGAGAGGACCCCCCCCCCCCTTAAAACTTCTTGGGGTCGGAGGGAGAACGGGGCCCTTAAAATTTTTCCCCTCCCCCTTCAAAGAAAACCCCCCTTCCAACCTCCCCCCTCCTCGTTCCATTTTCTCTCCCCCCCCCCGCAGGGAAAAAGGCCTGGTGCCCCCATCCCTCCTTCCTCCTCTTCCTCCAAGGGGCTCTGCTTGGTATTTCAAACGCCCCCCAAGGGGGAGGAGGGGGGAAAGGCAGAAAAGAAAGGGGGGGGTGGGTGGGAGATGATTCAGTCCCCCAAAAGTGTTTTGTGGGGGGGGAGAGGAAGGTACGCCCGGCCTTGGGGAAATGCCTTCCATTGCCCTTTCCCCATGCCCTGGGGGGCCTCCAAAAGGCTTGTTTGTTTGTGCGGAGTGGGTTAGGGTTAGGGGGGGTTGGGTTGGCTCGGGTTCTTTTCCCTTCGAGCCCTCCCCCCCTTTCCGTTTTGACCTTCTCCCCCCCTCGCCTTTTTCCCCCCAAAACTTTTCTTAAAAAAAGGGGGAAAGCCGTGTGGCCGTGGCAAAATAAAAAATGCAAGGACCCAGCTATAGGGAAACTTTTAGGGGGCACAAATTTAATTTTTTTTAAAAAAATCATTGAAAGCTTTCTCCGTTGCTTTTGGGGAGTTTGCAGTTTCCGACTACTCTGTATATATGCTGTTTTCTTCACTTGATATAGGGTTGGTTAATATGTAACATAAGTTTTTTTGCAAAAAAAAAAAAATTTTAAAAAATTATCAAACATTTCCCGGGGTCCGCGGCGAAAAAAAGGTGATGGGGGTTTGGTTTTTTCGGGATGGAATCTGTGGGGGTGTCCAGGGGGGAAAAGAGCCCCCCCTGCACACTCCTTTTGGGGGTCTGGACAGGAAGGGGGGCGCCTATTTGCCTACCCCCTCTATGCAACCCCCCCGAAAACCCCCCCCTCCCCTTCTCTTTTTTCTCCCCCCCATTTTAAAATTTTGGGAAAGGGGGGGGGAGGGGGGAGGGGGAGGGGGAAAAGGGAAAGAAGGGGAGGGAGATCCAGGCCCAAAAAAAACCCCTCTCCTTCCCCCATATCTCTCCCCCCGCAAGGAAAAAGGCCTCGTGCCCCCCCCCCCTTCCTTCCTCCTCTTCTTGGTAATTCAGCAGGATTCCCCCCCCCCCCCAGGAGGAGGGAGGAGGAGGAGGAGGGAGGCAGGGGAGAGAAGGGGGGATGATTGCACAACCTCCTCCTCCTCCTGGGGGGGGGGTCCTGCTGAAATTTCCAAGACAAGCCCCCCCGGGGGAGGAGGAGGAGAGAAAGAGAGAAATTTGGGGGGGGGGGGGGATTCAGTGCTCCCAAAGGGGGGGGGGGGGGGAGGAAAGGCAGCGAGTCCGTTTTTCCTAGAGCGGCAGGAAAGGGGGGAGGCAGGGGGGCGTCTGCCCCCAGGATTTCTCCCCACCCCCGCTCCAAAAAAAAGGGTCTGGAGAGGAAAAAAGAAAGAAACCCCCCCCAGGAGGAGGAGGGGTGGGGGTTTTTGCAATTGGGGGTGGTTGCAAGCTAGGGGGGGGGGGGGGGGGTAGGGTGGAGGCTGGAGGGGAATTTGGGGGGGGGGGAGAAGAGGAGGAGGGGGGGGTTTGCGATGAAACCGGGGATGAGGGCGGGGAGGGTGGTGGGGGGGCCCCGGAGGGAAGAGCCCCTCACACAATGCACACCCCCTTTGAGGATCCAGAGAGGGGAAAGGGGGCGTTTTATTTGCCTCCTCCCTCTATGCAACCCCCCCAAACTTCCCCCCCCCCCTTTGATTTGGAAGGAAGAGGGAGGGGGAAAGGGGGGAAAAGGGAAAGGGGGGGGCAGATCCAGGCCAAAAAAAACCCCCCTCCTCCTCCTGCCCTACATTTCTTCCCCCCCCCAAGGAAAAAAAAGGGCGAACAAAAACTTTTAGGGCGGACAAAAATAGGGGGGAGGGGGGAAAAAACGAAGAAGAGGGAGGGGGGGGAGGAGGGGGGCTTGTGCTATGGAGGGGGGTCTTTAAATGGGGGGTTGTGGAAGGTTTTTTTCCTCCCTCCCCCCTCATAAAAAAAAAAACACCAAAAAGGGCATTCAGGAAAAAGACCAAGGGAAAAAGGAATTGGGGGGAGGGGAGAGAAGGGCATTCTCTGGAAGAAAAAAGAATTGGGGGTGGGGGGACAGAGAGAGAGAGAAGGGGAAAATTTTCCCCCCCCAAACACAACCCACACCCCGAAACCTTTTCCCCTTCCTGTTAAAAATCCCAGCCCGGACTTCCCATTATTAATTTGATTTTATCTTTTCAGTTGCCAGGATCCTTTGAAGAGGTGATTTTATATTTCTTTTCCTCCCCCCCCCCCAAAAAAGCGGGGATTACTGGGCTCCAGAACAGGGGGGTTTCCTGCCTGACGGGATCCCTTTGGGGTTCTTGGAAAAAAGGTCCTTCCAGGTAAGGGTTCCCCTTTTACTCCTGGTTTAAAAAGGAAGAATGGTAGTTTTCGTTGCCCCGATGGGAGCCCCCTCCTCTAAAGAAGCTGGGCCCCCCTCCCCAGCATGACTCCTCAAGAATGTTTTTAATTTTTTTACTGATTGGGTTTTATGCATTTATATGCTATGACTCCTCAGGGTAATTTAAAATGAATTTTAAAACCCTCACCCCACCTCGCCAAAATTTTAAACAGTGAAAGAAAAATGAAATATTGAACCCCCACTCCACCCCCACCCCCGCAAAGACAGCCACAGACTTTCCCAAAAGGGAAAGGAAAGGGGGCTCTATAGTAGGCAAAGGTGGAGCCTTCCCACTAG
>JAWVWN010001820.1:0-11418 GCA_037367305.1 Phrynocephalus vlangalii | reverse complement strand
GGACTGCGAACAGCAATGAGATGGACGTGAAGTATCAGCCTAAGTCTTCAAGCTGCCTTATGCTCTACATTCGCATCCTGTGCCCACTTTTTTGGGGGGGGAGTTAGGTCAGGGTCAGACTCTGTACATCCCAGATCTCTAAATGACAGATGATGGGAGAACTTTAAAATATCAACATACTAATTGAAATTCAATGTGACTTCTAAAGGGACGTTCCGAAAGCCCAGGCTGCCATACTTGTGAAAGGACTCAAGGCTATCAAGAAAGGCTGTTACTTCACGAAGTACTTCTCTTCGCAGCGTGATTGCCTTCGCTGTGAATCCGAAGGCGGTCACGTGGTGGTCACGTGGTCTCCATTCGCCCCCACCCCTCTTTCCGTGTCCTCACGGGGCGAGGTTTTAGGATCGAATCCAGTACTACCTCACGTGTTCCCTTCGCATTGGGAAGCTTACTTGCAACGTCCGGTTTCTGCTTTCTTTAATATTTAAAAAAAAACTACCACGGCGTATCGATGCATCAATACCTGGCTGTCATTTGCGGCAGAGCTGAATAACTGTATGTTCCTTTGTTTTCTACTCCCGATTTGTATTGCTTCGTCCATTGGCGACGTGAAAAAATTGCTGTTCTCCGTCAGGGTCACTAGGTGGACCAGCACACAACATTTGTTGTGTATACCATCGCTCCTCCAAGGAATATTGTAAGCACAGCAAGCAAGATCAAAAGAACGGGTTAACCAAAATATCGATGCATCGGCATTTCGGAGAAAAAGTAACTAAAAAAAAAATTAAATATATATAATCACTGGCCACACGTGACTTTGGATGCGAAGCGGGATGCGAAGCGAAAAAGATTCCCGGCCTCCGGCAGGGGAATCACTCGCCCCGCTTGGAGCACGGTTTAGGGGGTGTGGTCGGGGTGGCGCTGCATCCAAAAAGGAGGAGCGTGAGGACAGAAACGATCGCTTCGCACAGAAATGATGGCTCGCCGCGCAGCGAGACGTTCGTGAAGTAATAGCCAAAGTGGGTACTTGGCCGCGGCCAGCATCTGAGGGGCTGCCATTCAGCTTGAGCCTCAAGACACGCATCCCAAGAAAGAAAGAACAAAAGAAATAACAAAGGAAGGGAAACTTAAATGGTGCTCTTGAAGAAGGGATTTGCTCAGAAAACTCCTGCGGGCCCTGTACAATCTTGACAGCAAGGTTTTGACAGGTGGAAGAAAGGTCAAGGGTTTTGAGGCTGCCCAGGAGGGAACAAATGTTCCCTGACACATGGAGTGCCATCTGCGCCAGCAGCCTTGCGTCGGCCTCATCCTGCCCTCTCTGCACCACCCTTCTTCCCCCCCCTTTCCTTTTCTCCAAGATACACCAAGCAGCTTTCCCATAGACAAGGGTTTAAAACGTAGCATCAGAATTTGTGAACTAGAGGAAGCCATGGTAATATATTTTAGGAAGCAGAGATACGTAGAGTTACTTTCTGGAACACAGCTCCCATAATTCCCACCCAGCATGGGTTCCAGGCAGCAGGTACACATGCTATTTGGACCTAGTTGTCTTAGTCAGTGGCCTGGGACCAGCCCGAACCCCTGGGAGCTTATTAGCATTTGACTCTAGACTTCATATCGTTTCAGAAGTTAGTCAATGAGGCCGAGCTGCCTTCTCCATTTCCCTAAGAACGTAGGAGGTCCAGGGTCAGTTGGTGATAAAAGCTTCCCTTCTTTGAGTTCTGAGGAAGACCAGAAGTAACTACCGCTTTAAGAGGTTGATTGTACTGATGGTTGATGTGGACGCTGCATGACTTAATATCGCAAAACGAGGCACACAGACACATAGTGGGTTCTACTGGGTGGGTATTGTCCAGTCATGGTGAACCTTTGGCACACCAGATGTTTGGGACTACAACTCCCACAACCCTTTGTCAATGGCAATACAGGCTTGGAATGCTGAGAGTTGTGGTCCAACACATCTGGAGTGCTGAAGGTTCATCACCACTGGCATAGTCCCTCTTAAGGTATGATCCTAGAGCAGCGCTTTCCAACCTTGGGTCCCCAGATGTTCTTAGGTTGCAGTTCCCAGAAGACCTTGCCAGCAGAGATAGCGGTGAAAGCTTATGGGAGTTGCAGTCCTAGAACAACTGGGGAGCCAAGATTGAGAACCATTGCACTACAGGGATGAGTTGTCCCTTTCTCCTGTGACAGAAGGACCACCCAGACCTTGTCACCCAACAAAGTTTAAAAACGGCCACCTTTCTACGTTGTAATTGGAAAAGAGGAAAGGGAGAGAACTGTCAGCCCTTCTCCTCCAATAAGGGAAAAAGGCGCAGAGGCCTTCTCTAACCAAATCAGCCTGTTATCACCTTCGTAAAACAGCCTGCTCTTAGAAAAAGCAGGCTTGCTATTACAGGATGCAACATAAAGTTTCTTTTTATGCTGGTGCTCCCAAGTAAGCAGGTGATGTGACATCCTGGAGATTGTGAATAAATGTGTTTTATGCAGCAGATTTCAGTGATTTCAGAATCCAATCACTGCGGCAAAATGCATTACATTCCCCTCCAAAGTATAATGGCTAGTATTCTATTCTGTTTCTGGAACCGAGTTCCAACTGCAGAAACTGAAGTACTAACCTAACAACGAGGAATATATAACAGGTACCTCATCAGATCTTTGTGGCAGTGTCTGACATTGGAACTGGGCACATGTTAAATATTGAACAGGGGACATGGGAAACAGCCTTCTCTGTTGCTGGTTCCAGACTCTGGAACTCCGTGCCACAGGAGGCTAGATTGACCCCATCTTTACTGTCCTTCCAAAAGCCCATTGGCTTCCTTGGTAGGTCTTTGGCCCCCATCTTTACTGTCCTTCCACAAGCAGGCCAAAGCTTCTCTATTCAGGCAAGCTTTCTCAGAGTGAAGGGCTGATTAAGCGGGGTTTTTACAATGATATTGCACTGAATGTGTTTTGAGACTGTTGTTGTTGTTGTTGTTGTTGTTGTTGTTGTTGTTGTTGTTGTTGTTGTTGTTGTTTGTATTATTTTCATTGATCTTTTTACTATTGTGTATTAAATCCTTGTTACTGTATTTAAATACTCTCTTTTAGAGATTTGCACAAACTGAAAAAATGGCAATTCATTTTGGTTCGGTTCATTTTAGGGTTTGGTTTGGTTCATTTTGTTTTTAACAAAATTTTAAGAAAAAAATCATTTCATTGGTTCGTTGATTCGTTATTTGTTTTTCCCCTCTTTGTGCAAATTAATCAATTTAACAGCGGGGGGGGGAAACATTTTAAAAAATTAAAAAACCACAGAAGTTGCAACTGCACAAACTGGACTGGCATCCTCCTCCTCCTCCTCCTCCTCCTCCTCATCATCATCATCATCATCATCATCACCACCATCATCATCATCTTATCTGGCGGTGGCGGCAGCAGCAGCGGGGTGATCCTTTTATTTTATTTTTTTATTTTTATTTTATTTTATTTTTACTACCGGGTTCCTGGCCTGCGCTACAGCTGTAGCGCATGCTCGTTGGCTTTTCTGCCCCCAAGTGCAGACTGTGCGGCTCTTGGGGCCTGGTCAGAGCTGGTTTGGTTTTTTTAAATATCTATCTATCTATCTATCTATCTATCTATCTATCTATCTATCTATCTATCTATCTATCTAGATATAGATAGATAGATAGATAGATAGATAGATAGATAGATAGATAGATAGATAGATAGATAGATAGATAGATAGATAGATATAGATATAGATATATTTCAAGCACCGACCACACAGCCCCTGGGGCCTGGTCGGTGCTTCTTTTTTATTTTATTTTTTCTTTATTTTAGGGTGCTGACCCAGCCATCCCTGGAGCCAAGTTGGCACTCCTTTATTTTATTTTATTTTATTTTATTTTATTTTATTTTATTTTATTTTTACTTCCAGGTCCCTGGCCCGTGCAACAGCTGTAGCACAGGCCAGTTGGCCTTTTTTTTTTTTTTTCAAGCACCAGCCGCATGGCCTCTGGGGTCCGGTCGACACTGTTGTTTTTTTTTAATATATATATTTTTTTATTTTACGGTGCCAACCCAACCACCCCTGGGACCCAGTCAGTGCATTTTTTCCCCCCAAGTGCCGATCGCATGGCCCCTGGAGCCGGGTCGGTGCTTCTTTTTTATTTTTTATTTATTTTAGGGTGCTGACCCAGCCACCCCTGGAGCCAGGTTGGTGCTCCTTTATTTTATTTTATTTTATTTTATTTTATTTTGTACTTCCAGGTTCCTGGCCCGCACTACAGCTGTAGCGCGGGCCGGTCGGCTTTTTTCCCCAAGTGCTAAGTGAGCGTCCCCTGAGGCCCGGTCGGTGCTGGTTTTTTAAAAAATATTCTTTTTTCTCTCTTTATTTTAGGGTTCTTACCTGGCCACTCCTGGGGCTGGGTCAGTGCTCCTTTATTTTATTTTATTTTATTTTATTTTACTTCCAACCACGTGGCCTGTGCAGCCAGGATGACTGAATACCAGCACCAAGTAGGAGACATCACCACCATTAATGAAATGAACTGAACTGAAGCAATTTCTTTTTGTTTCATTGCATTCTAAATTCACTCTGGGGTTTGTTATTCATTTCGTTAGGTAACGAATAACAAAACAAACTAAAAGTTTGTTTTGTGCCCATCTCTACTCTCTTTCAATTGTTGAAAGCCGCCTTGGATCGTTTTTAAGGAGTAAGGTGGATTTAAAATGTTTTAAATAAATAAGTAAATAAACTGAGGTCTGGTTTTCTCAAGGACCCAAATGCCATCCAGCTTAAAGGTCCTTAGATCAGTTGGAGCTGCTCTAAAGAATTGCACTTTTAAAAAACGATGCACTTTTAAATAGCAATGCTTTTGACAGTTGGAATTTCTTTTCTCTTAGACATTGTACATTGTAAACATCTATGGCCATAGACAATAAACTTTGACTTCTTTAGAACAGAACAGAATGAACTAACTAACTAACGAGCTAATGAACTCTTATAAATCTTCATCTAACTTTGCAATTAGCATTTTAATGGACATTTGTGCCCTTTTTTGGCCTTTCCAGGCATGAGGGCTCTGCATTTCTTGTTTTCATCTTCTCACCCACTTGGGGCAATACCACCGTAACTGTAGTACTGCAGTGAACAGGGGGTGGGTTAGATTATTGCAAGGGATCCTTCCAACTCTACCATATAAGACTTCTTCCAAAGCTTGGAGAGTTTCCTTTCAGGACTTCTAGAATCTCCAAGAATTTACCAGGGCTTGAATTCTAAGTTCCCTATCTTCTAGACATGGGCATGACCAGAAAAAATGACGTTTTGAGTTTTCGTTTGTCGGAACGGGTCCGTTTCGGGTCGTTTCCGTTTGTCGTGAAATTTTTCAAAAATTTGTTGTTTCCGTTTGTCGTTTGTCGTTTCCACCGCGATTTAGCGCGATTTTACTTCCCAGAGCATAGGGGTGTCCCGCAATCAGGGCTAGGTGTTTTTGCGCCCTAGGCGAGGGGCGAGGCGGTGGGGCGGGCGAGTGGGCGGGCGGTGGCTGCGGGCAGGCGAGAGGGCGGGTGGCGGCGCAGGCCGCAGGCCGGTGGCTGTGTGGGCGGGCGGGTGGGCGAGTGGGCAGTTAGGATATCACTTAGGATAGAGGTTCTGTTCTTGGCTTGCACCCCAAATGTGTGTGTGTGCAAGCAAATTGAAGTTGGGAAAATAGAAAATAAATGGTAGTATATAATATATATTTAAAATAAATCCACACCTCCCACTCCCAGTCGAACCTCCCCCTTTATCCAATATCAGAAAAAAATCCTCACAAACTGCCAGAGAAGAAGTAAAGAATAAACTGCTATTCCCTTCAGCAGACAAAGCTGCAGGGAATCAAAGAAATTATTTTCTAAATTCAGTTCCCTCCCTCCCTGCCTAACTTAAATCCTAAAGCCTCCAGCCTCCCTCCTCAATCTCGATCGGATCACACCAGCACCAGCAGCCAGCCCTCCTCCCTCAACCACATCCATACACCCGACTGCGATTTCTGGAAGGTGCCTCGGCTTTTTATGCCCTCTGAGACAGAAGTGTCAGTCAAAAACCTGGCGATGCCATTGGTGGAATGGTTCAAAAAAATTGCATGGTCCCATCCCATGCCCAGCCCAAATGGGCAGGTCTAAAATAAAATAAAATAAAATAAAATCAATACGACATTTTATTGCTATAAAAACCCACTGCTGTTACTATAAAAATTCAGGCATTTAAAATAAATAAATTTCACATGTTTCTGTGGTGATTTGGTGTGTTTTTTGACCACGATTTCAAAAGTAAAACTGCGGTCGCCATTTTGGATCCCCCCACCGCATTGCATGGTGAGACGACGAGGATGATTCCCTCCGAGCCTGGTGCAAGCAGCCCAGGACAGGAGAAGAGGGGGGAAAGGCCAGGGACCCCCCAGAAACCACCCCTCTGGTAGGTGGCAAAGCCTCAGGCAGGCATATTTTCGCCTGCTTTTTTGGCCGGGAGTTGGGTTTTTTAAAAAAAAAACTTTTAAAAACTTTTTCTGTGCTTCACATTGCGCAATTGCAACGATGCCGCAAACGGAAACGAAAAACCTGACAAAATTTTTCTTTTTTTGGTTCGAGTTCGAGTTCTGACGGCTTAATTATCGTTACCGTTTCCGTTACGTAACGGAAACGATAACTGAAAACGGAAATAACAATTTCGCCGAGTCGTGCCCATGTCTACTATCTTCTATATCACAGTCTGTGGGGGAGATAACTGAGAAGAAATAAGCACCCTTCTATCTCTCACTCCAGAGGTATTCCCTTTTTCTGGCCCTATATGCCCTGCCTTTAAGTGGCATTGATACGCCTTGTGAAACAACAGCCTGGATTCATCTGTCAGTGTCAGTGTAATTTAAACCCAAACACTATTTTCTCCGAAAAGGCACACCACCATGTCAGACAAATCCCATTCTTCTACTGCTTAGGCTCCACCTCAATCTATTTGCCACAGTCCATCCTCATTCTGCCCTGGCAACCCTGTTTAAAGGGATGAAGACTCATTTGATGGCTTTTTAATTTTTGGCAGACACAAAGGGTCTGTTATTGTGATGCTCAGGCCTATGGGAACCAGGAATTGGAAGGGAACACAATGTTTATGCTTAATCTCTCTCTCTCTCTCTGGTTTTCCCCCAGGCTTTGTACAACAGAAAGAGTTATCCCCAGAGTTATTATTTAAAACCAGTGTAAATGCCACTGCGAATTTGCTGTCATAAGAAAGTGGAGGATAAGGCTCAGTAGAAAATGTACTCACTTGGCAATGCACCAGTTAATGCATACTTTTTCTACCATGTAATATCTAGTGGCTGACACTCCCACTCAGGCCATTAGGAACCAAAGCTTTCTCTATACTCCCGTCCTTCCGTTATTTGAAGATGGCTGTCATATTATTTCTAAGTCCTCTTTCTCTACACGTTACACAGCTGCACCAGCCCTTCCACGGAAGACCTGAATGCAAGAAGATAAAGAAACTAACAGCAAGTCTTCCAGACCCTTAAGTGAGAACTATATCTCTCTAGATGTTTTTAAAGCTGCTCACTTATCACTACATCTTGTGCCAGTTAATTACAGAGTTTAACCACTCAGTGTGGTGCATGGAAGTAATTCTTTTTATGTCTTCTGGGGAAAGCCGGTCACTCGGCTTCATAGAATCAAAGAAGCATGAAGTTAGAAGGGGCTTACTTCCTGGAGTCACTGGTTCCATTGTCATACTGCTCTAAGTTAATTTCCCCCCTGATATTCAACAAAAATCTGGCTTCTTGGAACTTGAATCCATTGTCATGTGTCCTGCATCTTCAGTAGATGATACCAGGTTCTAATGTTACAAAAGAGAGATATAATCTTATCAAGTTGGTTAAAATGGAACACAGAAGACAAAGAGGGCTTCTCCAGTTCAAACACTAAGTACAGTAGGACCCCAGTATCCGCTGCGGATTGGTTGCAGGCCTTCCCGTGGATAATGAAAACCGTGGATAAGAGAGAACACCAAGGAAATTCCCCAAAACTGCTGTTTTATGACAGTAACTTGCTTTACAGCTGCTGTTTGCTCATGATCTGGGGCTCAATCCCAGGTAGCAGGCTCATGGTTGACTTGGGCTTCCATCCTTCCAAGGTCATTAAATGAGTACCCAGCTGCTGGGGGAAGGCAATATGTAGCCTGCATACTCTAAGCCACCCAGAGACTACTTGACAGTAGCTTGCTTTGCAGCTGCAGGATTATGTATTTATTTTTTTCCTTTGCCAACCATGGATAATTGAATCAATAGGTAATGAATCAGTGGATATGGGGGTCCTACTGTATAATGCTACCAGAAATATCCTGGGATACACCCTTTACTGTCTCCTAAAAGTACTCCAGGATCATTCTTTTAATACATTGTCTGAACTTTCTGTTGGAGTTTTTACAACCTCGTATGCTGCCTGTGGTTTGAGTGACTGGGAGAGACAATTCTTGGCTGGGGTGATGGTCAATCTATCCAGCACTAACCAATATTCTCCCCCACCTCTAAACTCAAACATTCACTCTTCACTGAGTGTTCTTTCTCTCTCTTTACTCTGTCAAAAGGGCAGTTGTTCGTTTGCTGCTGATCTTAGCAATTGTAAGTAATGAAACATTTTATCCTTTCTCCTACAAATATCTCAGAGTGAATTATTGATACTGAAAGTGCTTGACCCACTCGTTAATGAGATATGGGTGGACTATCAGGGGAATTTGAAGCCGTTCTCTTCTCTGAGTCTCTGTACTTCTACTATATATCAAAAGCAGAATATATATCAGAAATTTCAAAACTCTGTAATGGAAGACTGGTTAGTTTTAATTTTTCATGAGCTTTCCTGTGTCTAAGCACACTTCTTCAAATACTCTTGTAGCTCTTCTTCACATTGAACGCTTTGTGCGATTCCTTTAATCTCACCCAGACACACAGCATGGTTTCAACATTATAAAGTCCCCTCTCCTTATGGACAAGCACACACACATACTTATTCATTGCAATAACTGCGTATTTTGCCGTCTAATGAATAACAAACAATCTTAAAGGATGCAGTCAACATGTTTTTCTACCCAGTAGTCTGCTTGCTTGCTTGCTTGCTTATTTGATTGCTTGCTGGTTTAATTTATTTACCCTGCTCCCTCTTTCCACCCAGAAGTTCCGTGTGTCTATTTACCATCATAAATTTCTTAAAGGATGCTAATACAAAAGCACTAAGAAGAATGGATTGCAAAACAAATCAATATAATAGACTCTCCGAACTCACCCATCATCATAAAAGCAGGAGGAGTGAGCGAGCAAAGAACTTCCCTGAAAAGCCAGGAGAAAACCTGAATGCGCTAAAGTGGTTCCTGTACTGGTCCCACGTCCCTTTAAAAGCAGTTTAAATGACCAGATAACCTGTGTCTAAAAATGCCGTCCCAACGGCCACCGGGCTTTTTGAAAAAAAAGAAAAAAGAAAACCCGGTAATGCTCCCTTAAGCGAGGTTTCTGTGACTCACCCAGGAGGTAGGGAAATTTTTGCCTCACTGTATATTGTCCCTCATTACCGTCAGCCACCTTGGGTCCTTTTCCAAGGGACAGGTGGGGTAAAAATACTCTAAAATAAAATAAAAGGTCAGTCAGCGATGGATAGCCTCACAGATTTTAATTTACTGGGACACATAGTGGTCGGAGGTTCTTGATGCCATGTTAGGCTCCAACTGTTTCTATCGCTCGGCTTCTTACAACGTCTTTCTTTCTCGCCTGAAAAAACCAGCCACGGCATTCTACGTCAGCAAGACAGGCGAGCCTCACTTCAAAAACCTTATTTTTTCTTTCTCCTGGAGAAAATCGAGAAAAGAAGCCTGGATTGTGTTGATGCCCCCTAGAGAGCCTAAGACTTCTGGAGTTTTTCAGTGACAATATTTGAAGTCTCTTTCAGCTTCTGAAAGATTCTATTTACTATTTTTTCCAAGGGCTGCAAACAGTGAGGCTGATATAGTATTCTCTCTCTTATTCCCCCCCCACTCTCAAATTCTTTTGACAGGGAGCAAAATGAAACGAGTTATAAAAGCCAGAAACCAGGAAAAGATCCATTCTAAGACCTTTCTATTGAGACACTACTAGGGAGTATTTTCCTCTCCTCCAGCTTGGAGTTCAGCAAAAACTTTTCAGAATGGAACTGGCCTTCATCGATCAGAAGACCTGACTTGGGCTCAGTTTAAAAAAAAAAAGAAACATTAGGTGCACTATAAATAATAATAATAATAATAATAATAATAAGAAGAAGAAGAAGAAGAAGAAGAAGAAGAAGAAGAAGAAGAAGAAAAAGAAGAAGAAGAAGAAGAAGAAGAAGAAGAAGAAGGGTGTGGTGCCTAAGGAGCTAAGCAAGTATTTAGAAAAATTGGAGTAGCTGACAAAATCACCATCAGTCAGCTGCAGAAAGCCACTAGCAGTCAGTTGCCGCAGTACTTTGGGAAGGCCGTTTGTTTCGAGGGAGTTCGCTGATACATCACATAGTCTTAAACGCTTGGGAAGAACTCGACTAGTGATTGGTAATACAAAATCCAGCATAGTCTGCTGTGTGATGATGATGATGATGATGATGATGATGATGATGATGATGATGATGATGATGATGATGATGATGATGATAATAATAATAATAATAATAATAATAATAATAATAATAATAATAATAATAATAATAATAATAATAATAATAATAATAATAATAAGCGTCCCATCAAGTCAATTTTCCAGAAAGGGAATTTTGACACGTCTACCCTTCTTCAAATAATCTAGTTGTGAAATGTTAGCACCAAAAGTGTTACAACATAGTTCTGTAACAATATATGTTCTGTAACAATGACTAATTTGGGTTGCCATAAGTACCTGCCACAAAGCTGGCACTGGTTAGAGCTTTGTGGCAGGTACTTATGGCAACCCAAATTAGTCATTTAGTACATAAAATCCAGTATATAGGCAGCTCTGAAGTGCATGTTGAAGCCTGACGATTTAATAGTGTGGGTTTTTTTTTTTTAGTTAACACCAAGATTGATGATAGATTAATGTACATTTTTGGAATCTGCATGTGGTTCCTTGAGTTGGCATGAGTCAGCAGCTAAACTCTGCCCTCTTTCGGCAGACAGCTAAGAATCTTCAGCTTGTCCAAACTCTGGATGGCTCAGGCAACAAAGGACAGCGGGTACCATTCTTATTAGAATGTTAAGGCTGTAAATTTGCTGACCTCTGGACATGGATGGGGACTCAAGGGATAGGACTCTATGTCTTAAAAGACACACTGATGACTCAGCTCGAGTCAGGATCAGGTTTTTTGGTGATGCAGACTCAACTTGGAAGCCACCCACCCCTTTCCTTTTTTTCTGGGGGGGGGGGAGTTTTTAATAAGGAC
>JAWVWN010001819.1:0-23297 GCA_037367305.1 Phrynocephalus vlangalii | reverse complement strand
CCCCCCCCCGCTACAAAAAAGCGGAATTAAGTCTCCTTGACCCACCCCCACCCCCAAAAAAATTTGGGAGTTTAAAACCATGCCCTGATGCTTAACATGCGAGAGGGATTGGAGAAGCTGGCAGAATCTGCAGGGTGCTTATTAAAAAATGGCCCGCGTGAATTGCTGGGAAGGGCACAGGAACCGGACAGTTTTTTGCGCCAAAAAGTGGGTGGGAGAGAAGGAAGGGGAAAGAGGCTCCCCCCCTCCCTCCTTCTTCTGCCCTTAAGTCATCCGTTTATTTTATGTCATTTGGATATTTTTGACAAAAAGGGTGATTCCTTTATACAACTGACTGTGGCTGGAAACCAGGTAATTCTGATCATAACTGGATTTAATGCCAGCTGCCTGCAACCTTCCTCTTCTCTCTGAAGGGATTGTGTGTGTCCTGATAGTAGTGATGCAGGCCAAAAGCCTGCTAATGGGATGGATTCTGGGGGTCAGGTTCAGTTTATTGACTGGAAAGCAATTTAAAAGCATTAGGCATATCAATTTGTGTCTATCCAGACTACTTTTTTTTTTTTAAATGTTTTTTATTAAATTTTAAACTACATACAACATAAGAAAATGAAGGTAAAAAAAAAAAACTACAACAAACAATATAAGTGCACCCCCATCCCACGGGGCCATCCATACATTCTTATTCGTTGCTCCATCTTCTATTCTTCTAGTAGTCTTCTTAAAAGTTCTCTTCTCCCGAAGTGTTGTGAGATATTCGTGGACTCTTTCCCTTTTCCTTCGACTAGTACATAATCTAAAAATTTACCCCCATATATCGTAGAAAATGTCTTTTTCATTTCTCCTCGTTTAACCTTTAAACTGCAGGACAGTTTATCGTTTATAGCTATATCCCAAAGTTCATTATACCAGTCTTCCATCTTGAATTCTAGTTTTGACTTCCAGTTTTTTGCTATAATTAATCTAGCAGCTGTCATAAAATTTGCTATTAGTTCCTTTGTTGTAACAGCATAATCTTTACTTGTTAACAATGATAATAATGCTATCTCTGGATTACAATCTATATCCATCTTAATCATATTACTTAGCTCTAAAAACACTTTTTTCCAGAACCTTTGGACTATTTTCACATTCCCACCAAAGATGCAAGTAAGTACCAAGCTCTTTTTCACATTTCCAACATATCTTAGAGTAAGCAGGATTCATTCTATTTAGTCTTACTGGGGTTAAATACCATCTAGAAACCAATTTGAAGTAGTTTTCTTTTATCCTGACCGATAATGATCTCAAAATTCTCATATTCCAAATTTTCTTCCAGTCTTCTTTCTCTATCTGTACATTAAGGTCTTGGTTCCAAACTTCTCTCAAGGTGTTTAACTCCTTCATTTCTGATAATTCCCCTAATATTTTATATATTTTACGTGTTATTCCTTTCTCTGAATTTTCCTGTTCAGACTCAAGCGATAATAGGAAATGTTCAAATTTCGTGCATTCTCTGATTTGATTATTTCTCTTTCCCCAGTCCTTCATCCATTTTCCTAGTTGAATATAATTTAACCATGTTAAATCACTGGGTTGCAAAATATTTTTTATATCCTGAATTGTTTTAATCTTGAGCATCCAATCCTTTAGTCTAGCTATTTTCTTAATTTTAAATAACTCCAAATAATGCTTCAAGTTGTCTGGAAAGCTTTCCAAGTCAGTAACTAAAGCCAGTGGGGATCCCTTCGGAGACAAGATTTTCCTATATGTTCTCCATGTAACAATTAAACTATTCAATAGGGGGTTGTCAATCTTTACTTTGTTTTTAACTTCCGTGAATAAAAATGTGTTTATTTCCCCCTTTATATCCAAAGACTCTTGCTCCCACCATATTAGCTTCTGTGGTTTAAAAAGAATTTCCCCCAAAGAACTAAGTTGATTGGCTATATAATAATTTTTTATATTGGGTATACCTATTCCTCCTACTTTCTGAGATCTATACCATAGACTTTTATTTATTCTTGATTTTTTCCCTGCATTACAATACCTATTTATCATGTCTTGGAGAGTTTTAATTTCCTTTTCTAAAAACTGAACCGGTAACATTTTAAAAATAAAGTTAATTTTTGGAAGTATTTTCATTTTTATCAATGCAATTCGGCCAAACCATGATAATTTTAGTTTAGAGTAGGATAATAATTTGTTTTTCATCTCTTCTTCTAATTTCAAAAAATTTCTTTCTTTAGTTTTAGTAAATTCTTTATGGAGTTCTAATCCTAGATATTTAATGCTTTTCCCCGGTTTAAGTCCAGATTTTTCAATCATCTTTAAGTCATGTTTTCCATAATTGAACAATAAACTCTCTGATTTTTGCCAGTTTACACATAGTCCTGTTATTTCTCCAAATTCTTCTAAATGAGTTTTTACTCTTTGAATATTCTCTATTGGGTTTACAATAGTCAAAAGAGCATCGTCCGCGAATAAACTGATTTTAGTTGCCCCATCTTTCCCTATACCTTTAATAGATTTGTCGTCCCTTATGGCATTTGCCAGGAGCTCTATAACAATACAAAAAAGGACTGGAGAAAGAGGACATCCTTGTCTAGTTCCTCGGCCTAGGGTGATTTGTTCAGTCAATCCATCATTAACTATTATTGAGGAGGTGCCCGTTGAATATAGTTGATTTATTACTCCCAAAAAGGATTTCCCAAATCCCCATTTTTTTAACAATATTTTTAATGTGGGCCATTGAACACAATCAAAAGCTTTAAAAAGATCTAGAGATAACATCCCAGCTTTAGTAGTACTCTTTCCCATTTCATAAAGAACATTCAAATTCCTTCTAATAATATTTGCCATTTGTCTACCTTTAATAAAACCACATTGATCCTCTTTAATATATTTAGCTATGAACTTATTCATTCTTTTAGCCAAGATTGCTGTGAAAATCTTAGCATCTTGATTTAATAAGGATATTGGTCTGTATGACCCAATATCCATTAAATTTTTATTAGGTTTTGGGATTAAAATAGTTAAAGAATGGGTCCAAGATCTCGGAATTTGTTCTCCATCCAAAATTTCATTATATAGCTTCTTTAATTTAGGTATTAATACTGCTTTAAAAGTTTGTAAAATTCAGGTCCCAGAGCGTCCACTCCGGGCGTTTTATTATTCTTTAGTTTGTCTATTACCTCGCTTATCTCTTGGTCTGTAATAGGCTTTTCCATTTCCAGCATATCTTCCTGTTCCAGGACCCTCTTTAAATTCTTAGTGATGTACCTTTCTATATCCTCCTTAGGTTTATTTTTTGCAGTATATAACAACTGATAAAACTCTTGTATAGCTAACAACTTTTCCTTCATTTGTGTGCATGTCTTACCTGAGGAGTCTTTTATAATCCCTATTGTATTCTTGTCTTGTCTTTTCTGTGCTAATCTGGCTAAAAATTTTGAGTTCTTGTTGCTGTATTCAAAAAAATTTCTTTTTAGGTACAGAAGATTCCTTTGTGTTTGTTGTAAATCTAGATCTTCTAACTCTTTTTTCCTTGCTTCAATCAACCTCAGTATCTTATTATCCTTAGTAAGAAAGAATTGGGATTCTAAATCTGCTATTAATTTTTCTAATTTCCTTTTATTGAGTTCTTCCTGTTTTTTAGCTTTAATATTTTCTTTTATGATAAGGCCTCTAGCTACCGCTTTCAGGGTGTCCCATATGATTGGCGTTTGGCTACCTGCCTTTTCGTTTATATCCAAGTTTCCAACCAATCTTTTTTAACCTTTTCCAGCACTTTTGGATGTTGAAATATTTTTAAATTCATTCTCCACCTTTTAGCTTCTCTATAATTTTTATTTGTTGCTAAATCAATCGACATTAAAGCATGATCAGATGTTTTTATGATCTCAATTTCGGTATTATTTATCTTGGGTATTAGGCTTTGTGAAACAAACACAAAATCTATCCTAGAATAGGTTTTGTGCACTGGTGAGTAGAAGGTATATTTTATTTCATCTCCTTTCAGTTCTCTCCAAACATCCTTCAATCCTGTTGTATTTATAAACTTTGCTAGGGTTGTATGTCTTGTCCTCCACTCTTCCTTTTTACATACCGATTTATCTTTAATTTTATCTAAGACCATATTGAAATCCCCTGCCATTATTAAATACCCCTTTTTAAGCAATTCAATCTGATCCCAAAGGAGATTGTAAAAGCGGCCTTGGTTAACGTTTGGTGCATACAGATTAACCAAAGTATAATGATCTTTCCCCATTAGAACTTGCAATATTATATATCTACCTTCTGAATCTTTTACCACATTTTCAACAACACATTCACAATTCCTTGAGATTATAATGGCAACCCCTCTTGCTTTAGATGTGCCAAAGCTTTTTTCATAAATATCAACATTTGGAATTTTTAATTCATTAATACCATCTCTTATTTGATGAGTCTCTTGCAAAAAGGCAATATCTATTTTGTGCCTTTTGATCATCGCTTCGATTCTATTTCTCTTCGAAAATGACCCCAGACCTTTTACATTCAACGTTGCTAATTTTATAAACTTTCCCATAACCCATTTCTTTTAGTTTCAATATTCTGGAATGGTCCCGTTGTGCATACAAAAGTAAAAAACACCATCAGTTAATAAAAAATAAACTAAAAGAAATCTAATCCCCCACCCTAAAAAACTATTCTTTTCTCCCACCCCACCAGCTATCATACTGTTTAGCATGTGCATCAAGGGGATGGGAGGGAGGAGGTCGTCCACAGACATTAGCCAGCCTGGATCTCATTAGCTCTTAAGTAGCGTGTTACTGTAAATTCTATAAGTTTATTCTACCCCCTTCTAAACCACCCTCTCACCACCACCACCACCCTCAAAAAAAAAAAAAAAAAAAACAAACAAACAAACAAAAACAAAAGAGGAGAAGGGAGGAGAGGAGGGGGAAGGGAAGAAAAGGGATAATGAAAAAGAAAAAAGAAAAAAAAAACACCCCAAAAACAAAAATTAAAATTGGAAAAAGAAAGAAAAAAAAAACAAAAAAGGGGGGGGGAGAGGGGGGAAGGGAAGTGGAAGGGAGAGGGGGGAGAAGATTAAAAGAAGAAAAACAGAGGGGATGATAGGAGGTGAGAGAGGGGGAAAGAGAGAGGAGTAAGTTGAATGAGTTTCAAATATTCTTCATCTTCATCGAAGATTCCTGGAGTCGGAGTAAAAAAAGAGAAATTCACTGTCCTGATGTTGCCACTGGAGTTCCCGGGGGAGAACAGGCAGAACCTGAGTCGTCTTGTATGTTCCATGCTTCAAGAAGATGCTGGCCTTCTTCTAGAGAGTGAACAGTGTGTTGAACAGAGCCTTTCCAAACTTTCAAAAATAGGGGGTGGCCCCAAGAATAGCGATAGTTGTTCTTCCTTAATATGATTGTGACTGGTCTCATCGATTTACGCCACTCAGCAGTTTCTTTAGAAAAATCTTGAAAAACTTGCACAGTTGCATCTCCTCTCTTCAGAATATTAGGATTGGCTCTAATTGAAGACATAAGACGCTCTTTATTTACATAAGAAGCAAATCTTACTATCACTGGTTTTGGGGCCCCATCTCTTGACTTGCCCAAATAATGAACTCTCTCCAAATCGTCGTCCTCTAGTTGTTTGGGCAGAAAGGAGTTAAACCAGGTTAAAACTTCCTGTTTTAATGATGCCCCCTTGTTTTGAATAACAAAATTAATCAGTTTGGCATTCTGCCTGCGGGAATAATCTTCAATGTAAGTCAGTTTCATATTAGTTTTGAGTAAAGCTTGCTTCTGGGAGTTAATTTTAGTTTCATTTTCCGTTACACGTATCTCCAGGTTTTTAAATTCTCCTGCCAAATTATCAAGCCGCTGGCCATTTAACTTTATTTCATGTGATAAATCTTGTTTAGTGCTTTGAAGATCCTTTGAAAGGCCATCCATTCTATGTATCACGTCCTGTTGATTAACACTCATGATGCTAGCTAGCTCCGTCCTCATTAAACGCAGTTCCTTCATGAAGTCTTGATCTGTGGAGGGAGGAGTAGTCTCCCTCTTTCCCTTCTCAGATCCTGACGCCATTTTTACCCCTCCGTCGTCTGGGGGCTGCTCGACACGCTGCAGAGCTGGGCGATTGTGTGTTGTATCAGATAATTTCCTAGTCCAACCTATTGGCTGGAGTTTCTTTTTTGCTCTCTTACCCGGCATATAATTAGACAAAAGCAGGCATCAGAAGGTCCAAACTGTTTGTAATCATCTGGTAACTTTCCAAGCCTCTGGGATGCAGTTTCCTGAACAGCCTGCGGCCAGCAGAATCAAGCAGGCAAAACTGAAAGTATCTCCTTTGCTTATAAATCAAGCTTATCTTGTCTAGAAAAACACATATATTGCTTCTCCCGACACCCAAGTAATTTATTGATGCATTACTCACGGCACCACGGCATTTAAACAGTAGTTTTAAAGCTCTTTTTAGATCGCGGCACAGAGCTCTAAGATCAGGCTGCCGGCATGTCTTGGTGGGCGGGACTTCCTCCAGACTACTTTAATGCTGTGGCAAAAGACTGTATGGATAGCCTTATTTGCCTAAATGCTGTCCAGGGGTCCGTTCAAATTGCACAGTAAAAAAGTGTTCTTAACATATCTTGGTTGAATACTAATTGATTTAGGCAAAGTATTTCCCACCCAACCACTAGTTGGTATAGATGGCCTGTAAATTTTACTTACTCAAATGGCTGTATATTCCATTCCATCAGAAAGACTAGGCCGGCAGCTTTTAAGTCAGTTTAAATAAAAAATGCATTCTATGGAATGGAAGATGATGAAGCCTGGGCTTTGTGGATGAGCCCCGTAAGGCCGTGCTGGCGAACCTATGGCATGGGTGCCAAAGGTGGCACTTAGAGCCCTTTCTGTGGGCACCCGACATTGCCCCTTCACAGCCACCTGTATTCAGGTTCAATTGCTACATTGGTACTTTGCAAAGAATTAGTGGGTTTTGAATAGCAGTTTGGGTACTCGGTTTGCCATGACTGCCCTAGGGCAAGAATTGGTCAAGTGCTGACTTCTAGGTATTGTTAGAGAGCCACTCCCAGTATTCATTTCCACTGAATTGGCTGGTGGGACTTGTGGTCCTTCCATATCTGAAGGGCCACACTTAACAAGATGGCGCCAAAGTTGAGGACAGCTGTTGGATTTGCAAACAGGAAGGATTCATCTAAAATGGGATTATGGAGATAGTGTGTAGTTCTTTTATTTTATCCCTCCTGCCATTGCTACCTCTTTCTCTTTGTGTCTTTGCTATCTTTGTATCTAAGGCTGTAAGTCCTATGCACACATACCACCTACCTTTAGTACACCCCACCTTAAATTTTCCTTGGGAGTACCCATGCCTAAAATTACATAACTACAAATACATGGTCAAGGCTGGCATAATTGTTCTGTAGTGTAATTTGGCTGACTGAAAACCTTTTGGCTAAACAAGACAGAATGACTAGAGCCCGTGATTTAGACCTTTCAGTATCAAGCTAACAATGTCTTCTCTTTCTCTGTCTTCTACATTGCTTGTGATAGTGAAGCGGAAGATGAGCTGCATTCTCAGGATTCAGATGTCCAGGAGCGACGGGATAACAGGTGCAAAGTCAAATGGTCAAGGGAAGAGGTGCGTCATGTGTAAACCGTGAAGAAGAACATAGGGGGAGTATAGCGATTAGAGTCAAAGCAGGACCAGAAGCTTCTTGGAAGCTCCCTGGAGCCATCCAGCACCTGCCAACTGTAGAAGCCCTCACTGCTGCTTGAGGATTCAATAGTTCAGTAGATGTTGTTGGGCTGTAGTTCCCGTCAACACAGTTCTTCCAAGAAGATTTTTCCTGAAGGGCAAGATAGAAAGGCAGCAAATAAATACAGTGTTTTGAGCTATTAACTCCCAGCATCCTTGATAAATATGCACAGTGATAAGAAAATGTGAGAGATTAGCTGAAATTATTTAGCATACTAAAGGTTTCTCTAATTTTCTGTGCCATGTGATAGTACAGTGCTACAAAACACCACTGTACAGACCTTACTCATGTTGGAAATGTATTCATTAGACATCAGAGAGTCTGTTTTCAAATATCCTGTTGTGATGTGCTCCACGTGTATGAATGGCCTGACACCATTGCTTTTTCAGGATGAGCTGCTGAATTCATTGGTGTCGCAGTATGGACATGATTGGAAGTTCCTAGCAAGTCACTTTCCTGTAAGTGAAGTCCCCCCCCCCCCCATGATGGAAAAGTTTTCTTCTCGATCTCATCTTGTGTGTGCATGTTTTTATATAAACAGAGAAGCTGAGTTACAAAGACAAAGGTATCTGCTAAATAAGGTAGTTCACTGCTGTTGTATTTGGCTTCTCTATGCCTAACCAATTTTTTCCACCTTTAACTTGTACCTATTTAAACTTGTTAATAGAACCGCACAGAACAGCAGTGTCAATACCGTTGGCTAAGGGTGCTGAATCCTGTTCTAGTTAAAGGTCCTTGGACGAAACAAGAAGATCAGAAGGTAACTTATTTCTCATTGTTCCCTTGTATGGATGAAGAGTCCAACACTTCATTAAATTTGCATTAACAGATCCTATTTCACCAAATTTTGAGTGGTGATGAATTTTTTTGTGTATCATTACATCATGCCAAAACAATAAAAAATTATGGGACCTTAAAGACCAACTACTTGATTTTAATGTGAGCTTTTTTGGGACAAGTCCACTTCTTCTGACAAGACTGAGAATATGGAGACTACATGGCAACACATTCTTAAGTCTCAAGGAGTGGACTTGCTCCATCAAAGCTAGCATTAAAATACAGCGGTTAGTCTTTAAGGTGCCAAATGTTGTTGTTTTTTAATTTATGTATTTGCTTAATATGCTACTACAGATCAACACAGCTGCCTCTCATAAAACTATGACTGTTTGATGATATGCATCTGGTAGGATACTTTGGCGTAGGATCCAAACAGTCACCACCAGTGTTTGCAGCTATTCTTGGAAACGAGGGTCTATTTTCCATGTAATAGTGGTTCCCAAGCTGTGCATTTTTTCAGCTAAGACCCTGAGTTCTTTAAATCATCATCATTGTATAACGTCAAGTAAATTCTGCCTTATGCCAACCAACCAACCCTTTTTCCAGCGTTTCCTAGTAGAGAGTAGTCAGAAGTAGTTAGCCATTCCTTTGTCTGCAGGTGCTCTAGGACTGTTCCGTTTGTCCAAGGCCATACTTGTTGGCTGTACTCACAGGAGGGGTCAAACACCCACCTTCTGGCTCTGCAGCCAGATACCTAAACCGCTGATCTATTCAGTCAGCTTTCTGCTTGACCAGTCCCTTTGAAAATAGATAGAGCCCTTTTCTCTACTAACTCTACAAGTACAAGTGCAGGTGAAGGGGACTGCTAGTTCATGGGCCCCGTCTCCCCTAAGGTAGAGTGAAAACCCCTGGGCCCTCTGGAAGATAAATCCACAATCCTGTAGGCTACTCTGAAGGGAATCTCCGCTGTGGATCATATGGCAGGATAGCAGGAATACCCTTTCTGACTTGGCTCATCTTTTCTCTATCCTAAGCTTTTAACTTTTACTATAGAAAATGGCTGTGCGCGCGCACTACATTGTCCTGTCATGGGTGGTAATACATAGTAAACGGCAAGACACTGGAGAATCCAGTGGCAGAATGGCAATTATCCACAATTACTATAGTCATCAGTTCGTTGTATATCTGCTGGATGTGAAGGCCAAACTATTATCATATTTTTGTCGCCAGGTGATTGAACTGGTGAAAAAATACGGCACAAAACAATGGACACTTATCGCTAAGCACTTGAAGGGCCGGCTGGGGAAACAATGTCGGGAACGCTGGCACAACCATCTGAACCCCGAGGTGAAAAAGTCATCCTGGACAGAGGAGGAAGACCGTATAATTTATGAGGCTCACAAGGTTCTTGGGAACCGATGGGCAGAGATTGCAAAGTTGCTGCCTGGAAGGTAGGCTGCTCAGTCTGTTTAAGGCTCTATCCTGGGGCCGTTAGAAGGAGCCGAAAAATAAAACCCTAGACCAGTGGTTCCCAACCTTCCTAATGCTGTGACCCTTTAATACAGTTCCTCATGTTGTGGTGACCCCTTTCCCTGCTTGGAAGAGGCCACAAGCCCCCTTGGGAAGGCCACTGCCAAAGGTGCCATAGAGAACTTCCCTCTACAGGCACCCTCAGCCAATCACAGCTTCCTGTGCCATTAACTGACATCCCCTCCAACCTATCAAGCTGTAACTCACTCTCCCCTCCCCCTCCAGACCCAAGCCGTTTGTGCCTTTTTGTTCACTGGCTCATGGCGACCCCTGTGAAATGGTTGTTTGACCCTCAAAGGGGTCCCAACCCCCAGGTTGGGAACCACTGCCCTAGATTCTTTTTCTCCTTTTGCGATCGGTCTTTGATGCCTGCATGCCTGTTTCGATCTCTCCTGCAGGACTGACAACGCTGTGAAAAACCACTGGAATTCTACAATCAAAAGGAAGGTGGACACAGGGGGCTTTCTTAATGAAACGAAAGAATCCAAGCCCCTTTACCTGCTGGTAGAAGTAGAAGGCAAAAAAGACCAAAATGTACAGGAAGGTGAAAAACAGGTACTACAAGCATTTCTCTGCCTCCCACGATTGTGCCCAGCCTAGGAGATGTAGCAGCTGGAGTATCTTACAAAACATACATGGCTTTGCAGACTTCATGATGAGGAAGCGCCACAATACTCAGTGGAATCTTAAATATAGTGAGGCCTTGAATTACGAATGCCTTGAACTGCGAAAAAATTGAATTACGAAGGGAAATCCACCAGGCTGTGGAGCTGTCAAAATCACCTGACTTTGGTGACAGCCGGGTGATTTTGATTGCTCCATAGCAGCAGATGTAAGAAAGATGGCAGTATTCTTTGTAGTGGAGGGACTAGCTTAGAATAGCCAAATGCAGAGATGTCTCTTTCACTAGCATAAAACTGTTCCACATTATAAGATAAACTTTGCATATTGGAGTCCAACAGGTTCTAGCTTTCAAGCATGAGAAGGGGGAAAAGGTGGGAGAATTGGATAATTCTAAGCATGCAAAGCTTTGCTGTGGTGAAATGCATTTGATAGAGAAAGCAAATAAACTGATTGCTGGATTGGAAGCAATTGATACTTTTGAAAATGCTTTCCCCAGTTAAAGTTCTGCAGATGCATCCCATTGTATCTGGGGCATGAATTTGGGGAACACCGAGAAGCACATTGTTCTTCTGTTCATCAGCTTTGCAGAATACAAATGCGGTATCAGCAAAACTGGGTTTAGTTGTGTTAAGTAGTTTTGACCTTCATGCCTCACTGGGCAAGGAGGATGGAAACATTTTGGCTCCTCAGATGCTTTAGACTACAACTCCCATGACCCTTGGCTATCGTGACTGGGGCTTCTGGTACTTGAAGTCTGTAACATTTGGTAGGACCAAAGCTCCCAACTCAATAGTGCTTGGCTTTGCCATCGTGCTGTTCTCTGAGTACAGCCGACAACTTGACTTTTCTTGTTGCTCTTTGCTTACTGACACAAGTCCTCATCTGCCTTCCACAGCAAACGGTTTTAACCACTTGTCCCGCTGAGACCTCGAGAGTTAAAGAAGAGGGAGCCAGGGATGAAGAGTCAGTTGGGTTGCAGTTGCTGCCTTCAGAGCAGCCCCCTGGAAGCCTGGCGGAAGACGATGTCAGGGAATCCACAGACAACACGGAGACTGATGATGCCCTCGAGGACAATTCCTCAATGTACACATGGGTGGTGGAAGCAGGGAGTTACATGTGCACCCCTGCATTTCCTGCCATTACAGAAGCCCTGGACATGATTGAATCTGTAAGAAATGGATTGGTGTATTTATCTGTAATACATTTAATGACGGGGAGGTTACATTTCTCTTCAGTGGCTCTACTGGGCTCTTGGCAGGCAGTTGCCCTAATTCCTTAACCCCTTCCGTGCAAAGCTAGTTTCCTACTGTTGTTAGGTTTTTAGGCTTTTTGAGGCATCTGTTGCTAGTAGATATTGAAATCTGGATCTGAAACAAAACTCAAACCATCTTTGTTCCGTGCAAAACGAAGGGACACTGTTTTAGTGAGGATGTTGTGAATGGAGGTTTTTTTTTACTGTAAAGATGTTATTTGGAGCAATGTGTCCATGAAATTTGGCTGGCTGGATTGCTCAAGTAGTTAGATTTCAGAGGTTGGCACTTTGATACCCGGCTGTATCTCTTGGGAGGAGACTCAGCCTGTGTAGCTTTGGGCAGCCTGCAGAGTCCCAGGGCATTCCCAGAAGAATGGTAAGCCAATTTTGAGTACTTTATACCTACATAAAACATGCAAAGGTCAGTATAAGTCAGAACTGAGTAAATAGCTCATTATTATTATTGCATACCTATCAAAGACTGTATGTATGGGGTAAATCTATAAACCAAATAGATCTCCATTTTATAACTAAGATTAGTATTTGCACAGGCAAATATGCAAATTTATTAGAGGGGAACTGAAGCCCTGGTAATTCTTCTCTTTTTAAAAGAGCATTTACATGAGAGACAGGTCTGTTAATTTTGCCTAGGCTGTACATAGCAGCCCACCCTCACTGGGACCTGCCAGAGGAGTTGGGCCATAGTTCACATAGTCTTAGCCTGGATGGCTGATGACAGGTTGTAGTTCAAAACATTTAAGGGGATGCAGGTTGAGGAAAGTTGGTATATATAGCAATCGGGATTTCCGAACAAGGCTACGGATTTCATGCATAATAGTTCTGTATAATAAAGATGCTGAATTATTTTGCTATCCGTTTCCCTTCCTATTGTAGCTTCCTTTGTTTCAAGTTATACACTTGCTGTCTTCTGAATGTTCCTGTTCCGGCAGGACCCAGACGGTTGGTGCGATCTCTCTCAGTTTGACCTGCCTGACGACCTTTCTGCAACTGCAAGTAACAGTGACAGTCCAGATAGGCCACCATCCATCAAGCCTTACACGTCCTCGCAGAATGTAACGGAGTACCGTCTGGACGGCCACACCATTTCAGACTTGAGCAAAGGCAGCAAGGGCGAGCTCATCCCCATCTCCCCCTGCACAGACTTGAGCTTTGGTACGCCACCGTCCGTCTTGAAGCGTCAGAAGAAAAGGAAGGTCAACCTCTCGCCAGTTTCCGATGGTGGCACCAGCACCAGCGTCTCCTTCCTGGACTCTTACAGCAGCATGACACCCAAAAGCACCCCTGTCAAGAGCACCCCTGTCAAGACATTGCCGTTCTCTCCATCCCAGGTATGTTTGGCCAAACCTGACAGTGGGGGGGTGGGGGGGAGTGAGAATGAGATAAGACTCCTTCTGAGCACAACGGAAGAGCCATGCTATACCAGGGTTAAAGCCTATCTAGACCAATGTACAGTTCACACAGCCAGTGAATTATTACTTGTGAAAGACCTACAGGCCTGTTCTCACAGATCGGTATACCGAAATATATTGCCCCTAATATAGGACATGATGCATTGCCAGGGTTCTCTGTCAGCTGTAGAGGCCGCACAGGTACAGAAACGATCCTCTTCAGGTTGTCACTCGAGCCCAGCCATTCTCAACTTTTTTTGGGGGGGGGGTCACAGCTGTAAACACAATATGAAAGATATAGAGGCTAAATCAGGATTGCATAAGTCAGATAATAAACCTTATAAGGTGGTGTGTGAAGAATTGTTTCCGGCCCATGGCCCCCTTAAAATGTGCCAGGGGCCCTCAGGGGGCCATCTGCCTTCCCCTTGAGAATGGCTGCAGTCCAGCCCATTCTTGAGTGTTGGAATAAGCCCTTCTCGTGAGGATTTTGAAAGGGGGATGGGATTCTTTAATTGATGGAAACATTGGCTATATCTCCAGATGGTCCTGTTGGAGGAGAGCCCATTGTGTATCATGGTATTGTTGATGTGGCTTTTTGTAAGCTTTCTTTAGTTATATATATATTTATATTATTATATAATAATTTCTGCCTTGTCATTTGTATTTTTGGTTTAATAAAATAAAAATTTAAACACATATACCTTCTACTGAATATCTGAATTTTCAACCCTAAAGTTCTTGCCTCTTATGAAATGATGGGGTTATACTAAGTTCCTGCTTTTCATCATTTTCCTGCTTTGTACCAAAAATATACTATTTAAAACCAATACATTCCTGAATGTTAATCAAGCCTCTTTTTGAGTTCTTTCCCCCTTATCCATGGTGATTTTTATTGTTTTTTTACTTCCTTAAAATTTCCTTTATTTGGCAGTTCCTGAACTTCTGGTCCAAACAGGACACTCTAGATCTTGAAAACCCCTCCTCAACTTCTACACCTGTGTGCAGCCAGGTGATTGTGACTACCCCGCTACACAGAGACAAGACACCATTGCTCCAGAAAAATTCAGCGTAAGTCCTTTCTGCTATACAAAGCCCTAATCTTTGCTGGTCTCCTGCAATCAGAAAGATCTGGGCTTTGCTCTGATCTGACTGGGTATAGTAATGGGTATGTGGAGTTGTTTGTAGTAGCAGAGGTAAGCTGCAGATATAGAAGAGTGACCTCTATACGTTTCACTGACTTTCCACTTAGTAGAATAGAATACTGTACTGTTTAATATTGGAGATCTTTGGATCTTTTGAATAGCACTGGCACAGTAGTAAAAAGTTAAGTGTGGGGAAGTTCGTTGTTGGATTAAAACTCTCAGAAAGTCTCCATATTGACTGCAGGATTATGGGAGGTGCAGGCTAAAATAACCTCTATGAGCAGTGACTAAGGAACATTGCTTATGAGTTGCACTCCTGGCATTGTTGGCTGTGCTCCCTGGTAGTCATTCTGTTGGAAGCATTATAGAGGGTTAAAGACTGGCAGTGCATATTGAGGAGTGCATGTAGAGTTCGGAAGGTGTATTTTGGGAAGCTTGCAGGATTTGGGATTTACCAAAGAGGTGTTCCAAATACACAAGTAATCAGTCAGGTGTGGAGTCAACAGCAGACTGTATTGGCCGCACAACTAGCAGGTGTACCCTGGACTCCCATGAACAAACCAGAAGTGTGGAGAGCATGAATGATAGGCTATGTTTATAGTCTGTCTTGACCTCAAGTCAGAAATATTTCCATTTTAACTCTCACAATCCCCTAATAAAATTGCCTTATTTCAGTCAGTGCCTTAGGTGTTATCTCACCCCAGTGGCAATTATTTTTAACTCTTTTTTTCATATTTTCAGATTTGTGACTCCTGATCAGAAATACTTAGCAGACAATACACCTCACACACCAACACCTTTCAAGAATGCTTTAGAGAAGTATGGTCCATTGAAGCCTTTGGTATGTATCAAAGCCCTTTCCTATGGAGTGTTTCCATGCGTTTCCAGTGCCATGAACAATACAAGTCCTGTTATCCCTCTGCTGTCCAGTGGGCTGTTTGGGATAAGGCCAAATTGCTTTGCTATAAATGTGAGTCCTGTGCATTGACAGAGGGTTTTGGAAATTAGATGCAGGAGCCTGTTTCAAAGAACCATGACCGCTACTGAAGACATGAGTTTCTATTGTCATGGCCCCATAAGTCTTGTCTTTGTCTTTTTCTGCTGAAGAACTTGAGGGGTTTATGTCCAGGGCTTTATTTAATTCCTGTAGTTCCTATGCTAGTCCAAATACAGTCCCCCGCTATATTGCGGTTCATATACTGCAGTCATATATCGTGGGACTGCAGTATATGAAGGCAGGGAATCCTGGGGCAAGCTGTGTGGGCCTGTTTGGGTGCCTCCTACACTTACCTTAGGCCTAGTGCTGCTCCAAGCAGGCCTCCGACAGGCCCAAGAAGCCCGTCGGAGACCCATTTGGGGCAGCACCTGGCCTAAGATAAGTGTAAGGCCCCCTAAACAGGTTCCCCCAATCCCAACCCGACTAAGCATCTGCATAACACAGATTTCCCTTTATCTCGGGTCAGGTCCCTATGTGTGTGTGTGTCTTGTGTTGTTACAGTCGTGACCGACTCTTTGTGACCCCATGCCCATGGAATTTTCTTGGCAGGAATACTGGAGTGGTTTGCCAGTTCCTACTCCAGGCACCTACAGCACCTGGTATTCCCTGGTGGTCTCCCATCCAAGTACTAACCAGGGCTGACCCTGCTTAGCTTCCAAAATCAGGCGAGATCGGCTGAGCTTAGGGCATCTAGGCAGCTCACGATAAATGGGGGATTACTGTAGCCTAAATGGTTTGGGCCCAAGCTACCTCCCTTGATGAGCCTGCTTGGGTTTCAAAATAATCGGGGGAGGCCTTTCCCTCAGTCCCATCACTTTCATAACTGTCTTGGGTGGGGTCAGGAAAGGGCCTTCTTTGTTTGCTGCTCTCAGATTTGGAACTCCCTCCCACAGGAGGCCAGGCAGGCCTCATCTTTGCTGTCCTCACAGGAGCGGGTAATGACTATTCTCTTCCGGCAAGCTCTCGCTTAGTGACTGGCTGCCTAAGGGGGGATTTTAAGTGAATTGTTGTGCCTGTGCCTTAGTGCTTTGAATGGGGTTTTATGTGTTGCTTTTATTTACATTTTTTAGTGTGATGTTTGCTCAATCCTTTTCACCATTAGTATATTCATTGTGTTTAGCTTTAAATATTGCCATTCAATCATGTAAGTCTCTTTGGGTCCTCTCTGAGGCAAAAGATATGGCAAAACATTTAAATAAATGAATAAATTAAATAAGAATTACCTCATGTGCTCTGGAAGTTGTCATGGCTTCATGTAATTCATTGAGTCAGTGCTTCATGTACTGCCGCGCTCAGAATTGATCAGGCAGCAGGATGCTGGTTGGAGGATTTTAAGAGTCTTAGTCCTAAAATGAATTTTTCATAAACTCGGAGGACAAAATATTTCTGCACTGCTAATCTGTTTCATAACACTTTGCTGCTAACCACTTCATACTTGATTTCTTCTCATTTGCATCATGAATTACAGCCCCAAACCCCTAGCCTGGAAGAGGATTTAAAAGAGGTGCTAAGAAGTGAGACTGGCATTGAGCTGATTATAGAAGATGATATGAAACCAGAGAAACAGAAGAGGAAGCAGGGTGTAAGCATCTTATTTAGCATACTTACCGTGTGCTTTTTTTCCTTTAAATATTCCTTGAGTTCTGCAGAATCAGGCCAGGGTATTACTGGATTGAAGACCATTCGGAATCTGGGACAACCAGACTCTTCCTCTCTAATAACGCAGTCCTTCCTACTCCCTTTTCAAAGTGCAAGTGAAATCCTTTCTTTCCCACAACAAATGGCTTTGGTATACATTTCATGCTAGAAGGTTAATGTGCTGTATTAGTAATGTGTTATTTTGGCTGGACCCCTGCTGAGTGATGGTGAAGCGAAATGTTCCGATGACATATTAATAATGCTAGATTCCCAGCTTGTTGTGCAAGTGAAAAATCTCGGCCGTGGTAGCTTAACTTTCTCCTTGCCCAAAGGAGAACAAGAAAATAAAACTGCTTGTGCTGTGATCTATTGTATGGATCAAGGAGCTGCAACCTTAGAATTTTACCTTTAGTGAGGTCTTCCCATATTGACATTTCTATGGTGGAAGCCCATCATGTTGTATTATAGGATTGGGCATTTTTCTTTCAAAGATTGTATTTCCTTGAAGGTTGGGGGTGGGGGGATAGGCAGTCCCAGACAGCCAGAAGCAGAGGCTTGAAATGTTAAGTTTGGAAGTTAATTTGTTAAACTTTAGAAAGGAATTGGGATGTCAATTCTTCGTTGTTGAGGTTATAAACCTAAAGTGCCTAAATTGTTGAATCAGCAGTATTAATTTCATCCTTATGAACTCCATAGATATGAAATAAACAGGGTTTACAGAGTTCTCTTACTTCCTGTCTTGAAGGTCCTTTTTGCTGTTGTAAAACTGTGTTCTCCTACCGAGCATTTTTTCTGAACATGACGTAAATCTTAAGATGCAAGTGTCAATCCCGGGAATGGTAGCTGATAGGCTCCAACCTATCTGAGGGCTGTGATGATGGGGAGAGCAGTTTGTTTTTTGGAATGTAGGACTTTGTCTGGCCATTCTTAGACGCTTACGACTCTGGCTGCAGAGCCAGAGGTAGGGAGTTCAATTCCCCACTGTGCCTCCTTGAGAGGGACTGGATTTGATGATGCACGGGGTCCCATCAAGCTCTGCAGTTCAAAGGTTTAAAATAGAACACCTGTGTACTTCCAGAAATGTTGAATGGGTGAATAGGGACTTAAATCATTTCCATAGCATGCTATCGTTCAAAGCCATTGCAGCGAGCAGAAAGAATGAGCCATCCCACATTCCCAACTTCCTCACCTTACATGGCTTAAGTTTAGGTGACCACAACCAGATTCCTAATACATTCTACTGCTCCTAGTCTCCCACAAGAGAGGGTGGCATCAGAATACTGTTAGAAGTTTGGAAATGCTTCTACCATGGGGAACAATATGGAGCAAAAGCAATCTGTGTCTCAAAAGGTAGGATGATTGCTGTGGGCTGTTTCTTGCGAAGAGCTTTGTTGGCAGAATAGCATGGAAAACAAATGGCTTTGGTTAGCTCAGTCCATCCATTGGAACTGATTTTGGGACTGACCGTCACCACATTATCCTTCTTTGTTCTTTGTTTTGATCTGAACCCAGTGATGCAGCGGGGAGTAGACTGAGCTTTGTTTCTTCCATGTTCTGCACCTTAAATACTAACTTGGTGATATCATATGTCCAGTGCAGAAGGTTTTTCATTGACATCTCCCTCCAGTTGGTTCAGATTTAGTCATTTCCCCCATGTCCTTATTGGCACATGAATGTTCTAGCCTTCACACAAGCTCCCTATCATTTGAGAGTAATAAACGAAGAGGCCTTCATTCCACATGACTTATTGATATCTACATGTTCTAGCCTTCAGAGTAGCTCTCTGTAATTTAAAATTAATATATGATGGGCTTTAATTCACAGATCCTTTCCCCCCCCCTTTGCTTTTTGTTAGAACCTAAATATTTTTCTCTTGCCCCTTTAGCTTCACAGGAGTCCCATTAAGAAGGTCAGGAAATCCCTTGCATTAGACATTGTGGATGAAGACTTGAAGAAGAGGACTGTTCCCACTGTGCCCAAATCTGTTTGTTTCAAAAGAACGCAGGTGAGCAACGACCAGCTAGAAAGTAACTGGGGTGGAGAGTGAATTTCTCTTTGAGGTAGCTGCCTGCTTCTGGATATTAACCTGATTCGTGTACTGCTGTCTTCCGCTGTCTTTTGAAATGGGTCTGTGAGTTATACAGACTGATGTATTCCTGTATCTATTTAATTGTTTGCGTTGGTGACAGAACTCACCAGCCTAAGAATTGTAGGTTGTTTTTCATTCTCAAAATAAGTTTCTGGTCCTCGTGACTGTGTGTAAAAGTTTGGAACAGGCGAAACTGAAAATGGACTCAGAAGGTAGTGCAAGCGCATCCATGGTGCTTTGTTTTTGTCTTGGTTAAAACAAGTTATAAATCTGGTCAAGGCAGTGGGAAAGAGGATGCTTAACTCTTCACCTATAGATTGTTTTTCTGACTAAATCTACCCCTATTGTTGCCAATTGATATATCTTTCCTCCTACAGGAGATTCCGGTATTTTGATTCTCTCCTTACATAAAGCTTGCAAGGAGGCATTGGTTCAGATAAGCAAAATGACACAAGTTACCTTTTTACTCCACCAATGTTACCCTAACCAAATTTACCCTTGTCTCTCAGATATGTTTCAGTAAGAGAGGAAAAAGAAGGATACTGCTCCTGAATCTTGTCTAGTTTAGCTTATGGATGCCCTCGTATTGTCATTTTATTTTATTTTATTTTATTTTATTTTATTTAGCTACATGGATACTCTGGCTGTGAAAGGCTTCTAGCTAATTGGTCTTTGCATATGGAAGGTTGCAGGCTAAATGTCCAGAAGTAAGGCTGAGGGGAACCTCTACTAGAAACTCCTGGGAAATGCTTTCATCCAGAAAAGACAGTAGTGGGGGTGTCTGTGATCCTAAGGGAATGTCACATGGTTTTGTACAACAACTCACTTAAAACACTTCTGTATAAAAGCAAACGGTCCTTGTCCAGTTGGCATTGACAATGTGCAGAGCTGCAGTTGCAGAAACAGCTACTTGGCAAGGTGATCGCTTGTGGAGTTGGTCACACAAACAGGTTCATGACCGCACCTTGACAAGGGTCTGCTTCTGTGACTGTAGCTCCACATGAGAAAAACAATTTTAACTGTAGGTGTGTATGTGCTCTCTGTCACTCCTCTGGTATCCCTGCTCTGTAAAACAGACAGGCGTTTAGCTGTAGGAACACTTAATGTGTTTGAATGTGGGTTCTTTCAAAGGAGAGCAGAATGAGCTGCCGTTGTTCAATGCAACATTAATGGGTACATAAACATTTCTTGAAATGTTTATCTTCCTCCTCCAGGCATCTCAGAGTTAGGAGGTATATAAGCAAATATATAGAGCCTGTAAAAACAATTTCTGGGGAAAAGAGACTAACTTTCCCCTCCCCACCTCCCCCAGCAGGTGGGGAATTATGGGAGTTTTAATCTGCAAGGACTGTTCCACAATCTGCAAGGACTGTAACAGTGAAACACTGAGTGTGCATTGCAGGCACCTGCAATGTTGGATGCTTGAAAGGTGAACAAAAGGTTTCATTTGGGAGTGTTTAAGGATGCAGTTAAGTAGTTGCTGCTGTTTATCTGTCCATGTTTGTGAATTATCTTGGAATGTTAGCAGAATAACAAAGCCCCAAGCCAAAAATCCCGTATGGCTTTTAACAATAATTGCTGTGTCTTTGTACTTCATTAGTTCGGATGTAATTATCAGTACTTGACTTCTTTGAGATGCACCTTAATGCAGTCTTGTAAACTGGAAGTTGTAGCTAAATCTCATTGATGATGCTAAATAGTTGGCTGATACACTATGTATTTGAAGTGCTGCACTGCTACATATGCCCTTATGGTTTTGGGCCACTGTGTCAGATGAAGGAAAGGCTCAGATGTTTGAAGTCAGCAGAATAACTTAAAAGAAAAGTCTGCTGTGTTTCTCAATGTTGAGCAAAAAGACCAAGCCTTAGATGCTTGTACAAATGTAATAAAATAAAAAATTGGAAAATGTGCAACATATTTCTATGGAAGTCTTTCCCAGACACAGCCATTTGCTCTTTTTAATAAGGCATATAAGAGATAAACCTTTTCCCTCTTTTTTTCCTACCTTCACTTGACCAGTTCATCTTCAGAAATATTTGATGGGCCTTCAGGTCTTAGAACCTACAAGCGAGTGCCAAATTCTTATTCTGAATTTGTTTTCACTTGTTGATTTGATGAAGAGCAGCTAAGCAGCATGGCTATGATTCCAAACCACTGGGACAAGTGCAGATTATGTCAGCCTCTACAGGGTTATAGCTGCATATTTAGCTCTGCCCAGCCTTGGACGGGACTTCTGTTATATAGACAACAAGAGCATGTGCTTAGAAAAAAGCAAGAATTTTTGAGTTCATCTAGGTTTACCCCAATGCATGCATACATAGGTTTACTGGAAGGGTGAGGAATATGTAACTCTCCAGTTTGATTGGAGAGCAGTTCCCATCAGCCTTAGTCAGCACAGCACGTGATGAGAAATGATTGGAACTGTAGTTCATCACCATCTGTTCTAGAGCCTCATAGCTCAGTGGTTAAACTGTTTACTGCAGCTAAAACTGTGCTCACGACCTGGGGTTCAATCCCAGGTAGCCAGCTCAAGGTTGACTCGGCCTTCTATCCTTCCGTGATCAGTAAAATTTATACCCTGATTGCCAGGGTGGTGGTGGTGGTGGTAATATGAAGCCTGCATAATTAAATTGTAAACCACCCAGAGAGTGCTTTAAGCGCTATGGGGTAATATATAAACAACATGTTTTGCTCTCTCTCTCTCTCTGTCCTTTTTAAAGAGGACCACAGGTTCCCAGTTCCTGTTTTACTATTCGAATATTTTAGGCAATCATCTATTGTTTCATAGGATTAATCTAGAACTGTAAACTGTATCACTTCAGAGAACAAATAAGACGTTGCAAATCTGAATGCTCTTTTTTTTAAAGACAGTGGTTTGTATGCTGATGAATCAGAAAACAAGAAGATACCAATAAGAATGTGGGTCATTCCATGTCAAATCAACCACTGTATGAAACCTTGATGTCATGGATTTGGTTCATTTTTGGTACATTTGTACCTTACAATGAGATGTTTAAAATATTTATTTTCAGATTTTTGCTCCACCCGTTTCTGATACATTGAATTTTCAATGTATCAAATGCCAAAATTCAACAAGTCACCATACCTTCAAATGTCAACTACTAGATACCTATGATAGCTACAGACATGGGGCAGGTGTCCTCTTAAAACGTATGAATACGGCTTTCATTTGATATACCACATGATGCAATTTTACATTTTCAAAAATTTACACATTTAAAGAAATTTAAAATTTGAATATTCTGGAAGTTGATTTTTTTTTAAGTTTTCAAAAAATTCACATGTAAAGATACGTGTCTTTTAGCCAGTCAATCCAAATTTCAGGTTGGTATCTCAATGTAATGCAAGCCTTGTTCTGAGCACTGAACAAACATCAGAAAAAAAAGGATCTGTATAAACTTAGATTGTGCCTGAGAGATAAAACATTAGATTGCATTAAATGCATGCTTTTAAATTTGCTCTTCTTAGAACACGATGGGCAGTTTAATCTCAACAGATAAATAAATAACAAGTGAACAGCACCTGTTATTTTTCTCTTTGGTTGATTGCAGCCTGTGAGCCTCCTTTCACAGTCCCTAAACCTCTCCTTCTCAAGCAGCAAGAATAACAGCAGTTTGCTCAGCAGAGGGTTTGTACACATTAAGGCAGAGAAGAGCCAGCCTTCTAGGAGAATCCACAGCAAATACAGGCCTCCTGCTCTGGTAAGCATGGCTTCTTGTGAAAAATCTCCTTGTGCCTTCTCGCCTCTTATTTCAGGGGTGTGTCCAAACTTCAGCCCTCCAGATGTTTTGGACCACAACTCCCAGAATTCCAAGCCTAGATTGCCAATGACAAAGGACTGTGGGAGTTGTGGTCCAGAACATCTGGAGAGCCGAAGTCTGGACACCACTGTCTAATTGGATCAGGAAGAAGAGCAACCCATTGCAGCCCACACGCTTTATAGATGCAGCCTCCACCAGAACTCGCTGTTCCGTCCACCTTTGTGAGTTGCAGGGAATTACTGCAACTCCTGTCATGTAGGCGAGTGCTTTTCGTATTGAATGAGGAGGCATGGCGGGAAGT